>JAQGAF010000673.1:0-43698 GCA_034687865.1 Kryphioiulus occultus | reverse complement strand
TGGCACGAGATCTGCTCCCATTGATTTGCAATGCTACACGTGACGTCACACGTTTTCGTCACGTCCACGTTTTACGTATAGCCAATCTTAAAAAGAACGAGTTATAGTACATGTACATTGTTCGTGATCCAGTTTTGCGAGAGACATTGGACTGGGCAACACACTGAAAACAAGGCTCCCCAAGACCCTGGGATATTTGGAGTTGTCAGGAAAATTCAGAAATCAAAACTACGTTTCACATAGATAGAGCCACGAAAAAATGGGGACGTAATATTTGAACGTCCCCTTTCTGTGCCGAGGGTTCAATGGACGCTAAGCTGTGGAAAACCCCTCAATGATACCCCTGTATTAAAACAATAGGCAATGATATCGCCTTGACAAATGAGAAAGTCGTGAAATGTTCGATTTGAAATTCACCGAATTTTGAATTTCAAACCACTACCAAAAGAGAGCAATTGTGGAACTTATACAGTTTGTCTACCTGTCATGGGGAAGTCATGGAAAAAGTCATGACATTTACATCAGGGTCATGCACTTTGTCTTTTCATTAATTCACACATTTCCGAAAAAAAATTTCGCCTAGGCGTGTTTTTTTTTTGACAAATAATCATGTCGCCATAAGTGGTACATAATGTTTCTGAAAATCGCTATTTACTTATGACATAAAACTTGAACGGTCTCACATCACAGTCATGGGATTTGCAATACCAAATCCAGTAAACACCCTGAATAATCGCCATTTTGTCATGGCATGACTTGAACGACCCTATATTCTAATAGGCATGGAAACATTTTTAAACTCATGGAATTTGCAATACCAAATCCAGTAGACACCCTGTCATTTGTCGTGGTCATGCAAACGTTACAGCTTTTTTTTTTTTTTTAAAATCAACTCCACAGCATTGATCAACAGATTGAACAAAAAAAAGATAGTTTGTGATTGGGGTGAAGTTGGTGGAAATATTCCTTTGATCTCTTCTTCGTCCAATTGAATCGTTTTAAATTACTGCGTGATTTCGTACCGTTAATCATTACCCTGGCACGAATTCAGCATACTGCTGACCTGGGTGCCTTTTATAACAACTTTCGGTTCTCAGAATTCGAGGCAACGGAGATGCGCACCATCGACCATTACGTCGAAACGAAACCGCGACTTAATTCCTGGTTCATTATCAACCGAGCCTGAGGAACGTGGCACAATTAATTGCCAGATCGACCTTGCATTATTAAGCAATACTCGCGCCATAATGATACTGCACACGTACATATTATCATCGTGAATACATTGTACTGTATTGTGCAGTGAAGACCCATTATTTACACTGCGTGTACCTGTAGTACTTTTATCGACTCCTCCTCAGGCTCCGCATTGTGACGTTGATAGTATTGACGTTTCGTACGCCATTATCATACATGCCACGAAAACAAAAAAACAACCCATCATCATTTACATGTACTGTATACGAAAGTAGTGGCTGCGGTTTTTTTCGGATTTTGAATTTGCCGCTAGTCACGTGCGAGCGATGATTGGCCGAACGGAATCACGTGCCGATGCGCGCGAGGAAGCGTTGCACGTGCACACGTGGAAACTATGGTAATCGTAGAACGTGAGATTCAACATTGGAGAACGTTCCATTTTGCAAAAAAAAAAGAAAATTGCGTTTTTTTCAAGATGGCGTAAAATGTTTACATTTGTATCTCAAGAAAAACAACCCGTTAGCAGGTAATTGTTATATCGGTAGTTAAACAAATGGTTCAAATAAAGGTGCGTTTATGTTATACCGCACCTCTGTCGTGCAAATTGTTATATAACACCCACTCGGATGACGTGGTCATCCATACTACAAGGTGTTAAATAACATTTTTTTCCCATTTTCTTGGTTTTATTTCAAACAAGTTGAATAACTTCGCAATATAACACGTTTTGTTATACGATGTAAACGCACTTTTAGGAATGTACTGTATGATAAGCAGCGTGGTTTTATAGCGCCTTGTGCTGGCTTTGTATGAAAGACAAGTCTCTGCTAAAAGTTTATGGCATTTGAATTTGTGACGAATGGATCATTGTTTACAATGGCGATCAATTACTGGTCTTTTCACGTTTTCGGAGGTTGACGCTTTTAAAAAAAAAAAAGATAAATTAGTCGCGTTTTTTATTTTTTTGTGGCACCCTCCCTCGGCGCGGAGACATTAATACGCGATAGCGGCAATAACTAGGAAGATAATGGACATGTGCCAACCCAGCCTATCTTCCAAATAATTTAACCGAATGTATTCAAACAGGTTCTCCTTATAAATTAGCAATTACACGTATATACAACCCCCGTGATTCATGACGAGTCGTTGTTGGCTCCTTGCTGCCATGCTGGCATCCAGTTGTTTTATCGCCAAATTCTCAGATGCCAAAAAAATAAGAAGAAAAAAATGCTAAGAATTTTTATCTTTATTAAATCGTCACCCTAGCGTTGCCAGCAGACAGTTGCGAAGTTTTGGCTGGCTTTTGATAAAGCCCCATTTGTTTACACATGCCTTATTACGGGGGTGCTAAAGATAAGGGAATCTCGAACTTTCGGATTTGAAGACAGTAATCTAATGTGACTAGCCATTAAAGTCCACATAAACTTAATAAAGCCGTGGCTGCTTTCGTTAGGATTTTGAATTTGCTGCTGTCACATGGTGACTACCAAGCTGGAAAACCTAGAAAACTCATGGAATTTTGAATTGAAACCTGGGGTTTTCGGCATTAAAATCGTATTTAGAGATTGCACCTAAAATTCATTATTTCTCGTAGGCCAATTTGCACTATATTCAGTTTTCGTCTATAGAGTAAATTTGTCAATATTTATATTTCTGCAATTTTTAAAATGATAGCACTGAATTATTGGTGATCTAGGTTTTATAGGAAATCTCTCAAAAATTTCTTTCATTACTAGGAAAATTACTTAAAACATATTACCTGTAATCCATTATTGGAAACCATTTGAGATCTAGTTTCACAAAAAAATTTTCCAATGGCGTTTCCTTATTATTCCCAGATATTGTTTTCAATAAAATCGTGGCACACTTTTAATCATTAAGTTGTATTTTTTTGAACCTGGAAAATCTGGTAAGCTCGGGGAATTTCGTTTACAGAAATTAGTCGTCACCATGAATCAGTTGTATCACCTGTAAAACGACATGGGAGTAAACACAAAATGCTGTTTTGACAAGCTGGTTGAGGCTATGGGACTATAAGGCAGTCGATATTATCGATTTAGTCAGCTTAGCTGCCAGTCAGTGTACTATGTTCGTTGTACATTCAAAGTTAACCTTAATAGATTTGGATTATTGTCAACGTACAAACACAAATAAGATAGGGCTCTGCAGTACGATAAGATTTATTAGTTATCGGCAACTTATTATCTGTTTCGTGATAAAAGCGACGTTTTGTACATTTCTGTATCACACATGTTCGTGATAAAAGTTGTAATACACGAGAGGCAATGCATCGGGTCAGTGCATTAAAGGGAAACAGTTGGGATTACGCGTTGCGAACGTACTAACTAACGACTTCTTATTTTACACATCGAGTGAGTCACTCTCATTTCTTATTTGTCTCCTCGTTGTATTGTGCATTGTACTGTGCTACGTTTCGTCATGGTCACTTGAGGCATCCGTGAGGTTGACGACAGCGTTTGTTTTAATGGCACCCAAGGTAAATGATCCGTTTATCTTCACTCAAAATTCACGTTTCACCTTTGGTGGTGTCTGCATGCTTTCGAGAAATTTAAGGAGGCGCTGCTCATTTTTATTCATACGAAGGATAATGAGTATCCTGAAGGGACACTGGCCCAGTCATTGCAATTTTTCCCAACCCTTCTCATGTACGGTAATTGCTCGTCATGTGTAAGATTAGTCTCAAGTAAGCTTGCTCAATGCAATGAATCACGTCAATTAAAGCGAAAATGTTGTAGGGGGAGGTGGTCCAATTTGCGGTACTGCACGTACATTGTAATATACTAAAATAGTAATAAAAGATGCCATAGAAATTAAGCGAAATACAAGTTCATGCGCATCATTTTTCCTGTCTTTTTATCAAAAATGTCGTGTTGCTTTAGCTAATAAGATTCCAATTTTTATACGAAAAATGGGCTGAGGTCCACCACAGCTTCCCAAAAAAAGTTTGGTATTATTGATGATTTATTATTGAAAAATTATTTAAAAAAGTGACCCCCGAATATGTTCCAATCGTGGTGAGAGGGGGAGGTACTCCATAACGTTTGGTTAACACTGGTTTACATGTAGTAGGCCTATGCCGAATTATAACCGAGTGTTTAATAACTAGAAAATTACATCTCTTTATTTCGTGTCCTGGATAATCCGGCATACTGTATATCCTGGAATTTGAAATTGCAGTTGAGTAAACACCATGCATCTGATGCTTCTAATCAGTCAAGCAGGTATTTATTATTCGATTAAATGATGTTTATTTAGGAATCGATGAAATCATTTCTCTTTTGCTGATAATATAATAGTTCACCCTGAACTCGGGGTAAAAAGGACTTTCGAATAAGTGGTTTTTGGGTAATGAATTAAGGGAAAAGGTTGGAAAGCACTGGTAAATAGTGGTTTAGTAAAGCTCAAAGCATAGATTAGAAGCAGTCATTGAGAATATAGTGTGTCCCACTGTTTCCTAAAATGCAGTTGAGTAGTTTAAAATTATCTGCGGAATTTGACCACCTCACACTCACCCTGTTCGCAGACATATTATATTTCACGAGTTTTATCGATGTATTTACGCCCCAAATTAGGTCTAGGCTAGGTTGAAGTTTAGCAGTTTAGCAGCCGTCATCGTTCACACTTTTGACTGCCTGATATGGATTTACAGTATGTACAGTACGCAAACGTGATGTCATTTATTTGAGAAGGTTTTCGTGTCCACGCCCTGAATGCGATACTTTCTACGGTTTCTATAGGGCTCGATAAATGCATCAGATCAGTAATACGAGCCCCATTATTAAAATGAGATCACAGGGGGAATATGTGAACAATAAAATCTTTGTGGAAATCGAGGGCAGACCGGTGTCTCTCAGATTAAAACGAGGTTGTTGCGTACTCTAAATTAAGTCCAACTCGTCTTATCTGCATAAGTTTATTGCCAGCTTTTGTATGACACAATCAAACTGGATTTTAATGCACTCTGCCACAAAGCAGCATTTTTTTTTACCTTAAGTAACGCCATGAAAAGAGCTAGCTTGTAGCAAACGTTGTTTTGACAGGGGGGCAGACAGAGGTGCCAAAGGCGTTGGCGTTAAGGTTAAATTTAGCTTATAAAAGACTGAAAAAATATGGGAGCATGTGTATGGCGATAAGGTTTATTGCTGACCGAATGCTAGGCCATAAAACAAATTCGGGCTGAATAGCAGCCTATTTTTGTAAGAACTTGGAACAGTTTATATAGGGAAAAGCTTCGCAGTTTACAGCCAGAATAATGTGATGCAAATCGATTTATGACAGTTAAGCTTTACTTAAGGGTGCGCCGAGCTTTACCCATTTTTAAAAAACAAACAGGAAGGCCAGATAATATTATACTTTTCCTTAACTTTTCCTGCTTGATTTCACGTAATTTTATTTTCGAGGAAATTTGAATTTTAACTGATATTGAAATACGTAAATTTTCCCTATATAATGCACTATATTTACAATATTTACATTACAAGCTTTAACCAAGTCGTACGCATTGTTTACAAGCTTAAACCAAGTGTTATACACGTTTACAAGCTTAAACCAAGTGTTATACACGTTGACAAGCTTAGACCAAGTCATGTACACAGTTTATAAGCTTAAACCAAGTCTTGTACACCTAGTTTACAAGTTTTAAACCAAGTCTAATGGACTATGTTTATAAGCTTGAAACATCTGATCACAAGCTCAAACCAAGTCACTTAGATCCAGTAGGGCGTGGGTTTTCATGACTACACTTAGTTTGTCACCTGGTAGTGAAATGTCGCGAAATACCCAGAATCCTCTGCTCATAAAAATTGCACATTTGGGGTGTGGCCTATCTGAATAAAATCACGCCATGCAAATTCTCAAATCGAGGTACTCAAGTCAATTGCTAGGTCAATTAAGATTCTTGGATTAACTCAATTTAAAGTCTGCATGTAAACGTAGTGAATGACCATCGCGACACTAGTGCCACCTCGGGAAAGTTCACTAGCCCAACTAGTTCAATTGGGGTCAATTGCAAAGGCTGGGCTACTGTTTGTTAAGTTCAGTTCAAATTTCTTCATTAAAATGCACCAAATGCCTCGTTCAGCCTGACAGGCGAACAGTGATGTAAAATGCGGTTGTTATACCAACGTTGAATACGCATGTTAAACAACGGCATGAGACATATTTTAGTCTTAAAATTATGGCTACACGTTTACTTTGTTTGTGAAAAAAAATTATACAGTTCGGAATCGTGGGCATTGCACGGGCCGAAACAAAATGGACGTGTCACGATTTGTAAATCGTGGTACGTAAAAATGAGCTTAGTGGTTTCCTAGTCAAAACACAAGAATGCGTAATAAAAATTCCCCAAAATGATGTTTAGGGTTAACGTAAGTCATTTCTATTGACACTCCCCGTTGAGAGACCCTTGGCAAAAATGCAGTTGGAAAAGGTTGTGTCAGGCCACAATAGATATCGTAGGAAACGGCACACAAACTGATACCAAGGGTGGAACTGAACAAGATTACAAGTCTAACACCTTTACATATTCACATGTCAAATAATAGTTCCAAAACGAAAGTTATGAAGAATTGTAGGCGTTTAAAACCCGATTCATAATAAGCAGAAAAATCGTTTTTGTTCTCCTGCTTTATTCTTGCTACGAATGGGACGGAGTGTATATGCAGGGTGTCTACTGGGTTGGAAATCCTGAAATTATACTGGGTTTTTTGTTTCTGTAAATCCTGGAATTTCTATCATTGTCCTGGAAATTTTCAGTTTTTAATTGCAAGTGGCACAAGTACTATATCATCTAATTAAAATCCAGCATTTTTTCCCCTGTATTGCATTCAAAAATTTCACCTACTACACCAGAACACTTATTTTTGGAGAAATTTTAGGTAAAATCTACCACTTTTGGTTTTTGTTTCCAAAGAATTTCGCCAACTGCGGTGCTGTCAATAGTAATTTTGCTTGAAATTTCTCAGATTTGCCAATATCCATTTTTGAGGATCTATGGTTTAAAAATCATTAGTTTTCCCGTCGTGGTTAACATACATAGGCTTGGAAAACCTGTAAATGCCAGGGAAATTGGAAAAGCCTAAAAAGTCAGGGAAATTCAACAAATCAATGATACATTTTACGAAGCTAATTATTAATATTGGTTCACATAAGCTTATACATGTATAGCATGCCTGTGGCAAAGACCTATGCCATATTTTTGCATTTTATTTTCAGTGGCAGGGAAATTTGCTTTAAACCCTGTAAAAGCCAGGGAAGTTGAAACTAACCTGTATAAAAATACGCAAAATTCCATTATTTCTGACACTTTCTACTAAAATTTCACCTATAAAGTTTCTTAAAGTAATACAATTTTAAGATCATTTTCGTTCTGTTTTGTGTATTGGATAAATGAATATTACTCCTTGATAATCCTGGAAATAGCATGGAATTTTGAAATTACAGTTCAGTAGACACCCTGATTTTATATTCAAGGATAAGTGTGACAAATCTTTTTAATGGAATAATTGCCAGTAAGATATGTCTTAGTTGTAGGTAAAATTACTTTTTTTCACGCATCTCCTAATGTGTCTCACATTAAGTATGCCCTCAAGAATCCTGTCTTTCCATTAGCATTTCCCAATTGGGAAGCGAATTAGGCAAATCACGAAATCTTGACGAGATATCAGAATTGCTTTTTTAAATTACAATGTAGGAAAGGGAACAATGATAACCACCTTGACTTATTTCGTGTGGATGGATGTGGGGATGGCAACTCCATTTTTGGTGGTTTACTTTCCGAAAACGTGTTTTCTAAACGTTGGGTGGGGTGAGCGTTTATCGGCGAAAATGGCCGAGTTATTTTAATGGAAACGTAATAAAATGTATGTCAGAAATTCAGACATTGTTAACAGAAAAACGAACATATATTTGGTATAAATTGAAGGGGAGATAAGGGGCCAGCGCTGTACGTATCCCACATCGAACCACTTTGATATGGATATGAGAAAAACCCTTTTATATATCGGATGAAGAGATTGACCCAGATGTATTCGGAAAAAAAATCGTATTTAGTTATTCAATTAAAAAGGGTCAAGGGAGTAGGCTATTAAACATAATGCAAACAATGAGGGAGATATCAACGACAATGAAATCCTTTTCACATTTTGTCGTTGATATATGCTAACAGTCATTATGACATGTCATGGATGCACGGGTGTAATTTTTAAATATATTATAATAAATTATATTAAGCCAGCTTTTCAAATGCAGACCAATGAGGTTGGTTATCTGTATGTTGGATGATTGTTTCGCTTTTTTTTAAATTGAATGTGTCAGAGGATAATTATATCGTTATTAAAGAGATAACCGTAATTTATTACGATACCAACACGATACATGTACTTGCCCCTTCCAAACATTTGCTGATACGAAATGTTCGATTGTTTTCAAATGCCGAATTGCAACTGGAGCCTATTTGTGAAACGTCAACGGTTATTAACTAATGAAGGGCTCGATCAAACATTAGTCAGTATCACAGCTGCTTGAAACAGCAGTGTTGATGCCAGTTTCCTCGTTACACAACAGCTTATTGAAACTCAACACTACGAATCTACAGCGAACCAGTGACGTTTACATATAACTAGGCTATCACCCAATAACGATCTGAGCACAATTTGGAAAAATTCGCAAATCCTTTAATTTTCAATAAAAAAAATCACGTTCCCCCTTCTTAGTTAACGTACTTTATGGAAAATTATATTTCATAAAACGCACGTAAATTCCTTTGAAATTTGTTAAAAATTCGGCAAAATCAATCCTTGGAAATCCTTTTTTTTAATTGTTTCCCCTTAGTAAGCCTACTTCTCATATTGCATGTAAACTTACTCAATGAAATTGCACATAAAATCCATAATTTCTGTCAGCGTTCTTGCATGCAATTTCGTAAAAATTCGTTTGTGGAATTTTTTTTTATTTTTTTCATTATTAAATTCACTGTCCCCTCGTAGTTAACACGTCTTACAGTATGTCATACTTAAGAAAATGCACGTAAAACCCTACCATGTCGAGTGTTTCTGAAAATCATTATTTAGCGATGACATAAAACTTGAACGGTCATATGTAGACGCCATATATACGACCTTTATATATACGATGTTATGGCATTTCGAAATTACAGTTCAGTACACTGTGGTTCAGTAGATACCCTGTCAACGTTTTTCGTGCAATTTTACGAAGTCTCAGTATATTAGTGAGCAAAGCGTCTGCTATTAAATGTTTTCCGAAACATCCGAAGGCATCCGTTATCAGGCAACAATTCTTAACAATGCACACCATTGATTCCCCTTTTTGAACTTGCACTCCTTCCGGACCTACATTGAGTTTTCAAGCACGTTCATTAATATAATCGTTATGGTCGCCATGGCGATACTTACAGTAAACATGAGATATGCGTCTTATAGTGCGTGCACTAGTGAATTCAGGCTGTCAAGTGATCCCAACATTTTATATATTTTACTGCAAACTGCTGTGGCAAAGAAAAATTTAGTGGATACTAGCTAAAATGAAATCAGTCATTTCTGTTCTGATTTTTGTTTTAAAAAACTGCTTACGATAGTCTGTCGATTAATATTTCCAAGAAAGTATTAAAAATTCATTATGACTAATGTTCTTTTTAAAAACTTCGCGTGTGGCGTTCTCTTAAATGTTAGTATTTTACACACTATTTTTTTTAGAAAAGAAATCTGAAATCCATTGGATAGTAATATTTTTAGGATTGTCTTTAAAAATGCATTAGGCCTATAGCTAATTTTTTTTTAAATTTCACCTATGGCGTTCTCTTAAACGTTAATATTTACACCACATGTGGTTTCTAGTTTTTGTAAAAAATTTGCTTACGGCGTTCTCAAAAATCTGTCATTTTAAAATTACGTTCATGAAAATTTTAATTTTTTTTCTGAAATATTCGCTGACCATTTTCAAAGAAAATCAGATAGGCTTACAAGGATTTGCATACGAAGAAGTGTGAACAAAAATCTGATATTTGCATGTGAGAAAGTGTGAAAAATTGTATACCAACTTGAACAATTACGATTAAAAAGTAGGAAATGCTCTAAACTGCAGAAATTTACTGATTTTTTTTAGAACAAATTACTATATTTTTCCCTTTTTCCTATATTTTGTCATTTCCCTATTTTTCCTATATTATTCTACCTCCGTGAAAAATGTTCTACATGTAAAATATTTGGTGAAAATTTCGGAACAAAATCAGATATTTGTATTGGAAGAAATGTGAACAAAAATCGTATACCAACTTGAGCAATTGAAATTAAGACGTGGGAACTGCTCTAAACTTCAGTAATTTACTGATTTTGTTTTTTAGAAAAATTATTATATTTGTCCATTTACCTAAGTGTATATTCTTCTTATCTTTTTCATTTCCCTATATTTCCTATATTATTCTACCCTGTGAATTGGAAAATTCTTAGCAAGAGTGTAATGGAAGTGGAAGTGGCTTAATTTCTATGTTCAAAATGAGTCTACTATGGACTCGCTCGTTGATTTTGGATGCACCTCCTCTTATCGCAGTTGTATTTCCCATCACCTGCTTCCCACTCCTATACATTGTGTGTATTTTGTACCCTATACTGACTGTAGCTAGCAACCAAGCTAAATTTGCTGTTGACTTTTGGGCTGCTCTAATAGCCGATTGTGCAGCTGCAACAACGGATTTTGATGGTCGATCGTATGCCTGGCACAGCTCAACAGCTGCCGCCATTGCCTCATTCATTGTGCGCAGTGTACCCACTACCTTCCTCCGATGTTGTCGAAAACCGAAATGTTTCTGGTCTTTGCCAAAAAATCGATACACTTGGATGCGCCGATGCAACGAAACGGAAGGAGTCGTGCTTGATTCGGTGGAGTTGACCTATTTCACCACCAGGGGTCAACTGCGTGGGAGGTGCTTTACGAGATCATTAACGTTAGATTACGACCGCCATTCTTCGAGTATCAAGCTGGGAATATTGGGCCGGAGGGTGTCACGTAAGTTTCTCTCGTGTGCTTCCTTAAACGTGATAGAGATATTTTTTTTAAGAACAAAAGCAATCTTTGATCATGCAGACACTGCCGCAGACAAATGTTTCGGGGCTTTGTATTGCTGCAACTTGAGACAATAACAGGGTTCCCTCAGACGCTGAGAAACCTGGAATTGTCAGGGAAAATTATTTACCTTGAGAAAGTCGGGGAAATTCAGCATATCGATATTGCATTGGCTCTCGCATAGCTGGTTATTAGTTCACGCTTTCACGCACAAAAGTAAAGAAATGGTAAACAATCAACCTTAATTGCATTAAAAACAGGGTGCCCACTTTCTGGAAAGTCAGGGAAAATCAGGGTATGACACGTAACTCGTTAAAATTTGTGAAAATGGCAGGAATTGTCAGGGAAATTCAGCACACCAATATTGCATTCGCTCTCACATAGTCTCAAAAGTCAAGAAATGGCAAACACTCAGTCAACCTTGCACTAAAAACAGGGTCAGGGAATGACACGTAATTCGTTAAAATGCGTGAAAATGGCAGGAATTGTCAGGGAAATTCGGCATATCAATACAAGTATTGCATTTGCATTCACAAAGTTGGTTAGTCAAGCAATGGCAAGCACTCGAGCAACAGTGCACCAAAAACAGGTTTCCCACTTTGAGGAAAGTCAGGGAATATCAGTGGACTGAAAAAATTGTCAGGAAATTGTCAGGATAGCTCGCATAGGCCAATTGATTTGACGTCATTTATTTAAACTTGGAATAAAATCCATTTTCTTATGTTTCGAAAAACTCAAGGGCACTTCAGGGAAATCGATTTGAGAACTTGAATGAAAACCCTGAAAAACTAAATAGTCTAATCTAAATTTGCTGTTTCCTTATGGAAATTCCAGTTTTACCTCCTGTTTACCTATGACAAGAAATAAATATAGAATTCCTTGTATTATAGTGTCATATTTGTTCTAAAATCTTATTCACTAAGTCAAGGGGGACCCTGATATGTAAAACCATACTTTACATAGTAGTCCGAATCCTATGACTGTTTTTACTGATATGTCTTGTACCATTTTATACCATATTGAGTAACTTTGCAGGGTTTTGCCTCATTAGTATTTAAATTCATAGCGTGTATCGACTCAAGTTAGCTTTCAACAGTAAGCATTAGTGACTATTTATTATTAATTTTAATTGAAAAATGCTAAATAATCTGTATAAAAATTATTGCGAGGTCGAGGGATCATGTCAGCATCTCGTTATATATATCAAAAGCTTGAATCTTTTTTTTAACTTTAACAGCATACAAAAACATAAAGCTTATTGTCATGACCCCATTTTCCGCACGAATTAAGCGTAGAAATTTGCGAACATTTTTCCCGGAATCAAATTAAAGCTCAGTTCACAAAGCCGCCATTTGTCAGTTTTAACTTAATACTTTGAAATTGCTGGCTCGTTGTATACAAAGTATCAGGTAGGTCGTAACCGACATTAATTTAAGAAATAGGCTACTTCTAGCACTTGATACGATAACGCCGAATTTATTAAATCCATCCAGCTAAGATTTATGTCGACGATAACCCCGTTTTGCTAGGGTTCAGGCTTATTGTTTGCGTTTGCTCTCGCATAATATAAAGTATGAATACTAAATACTCGTAATGGCGAATGCGTAAGTTAATTTATGGGCCAATTACGAGGCTGGAAATCAAACGAAATAATTCATTCGGGCCCGCAGCGGGGCCTAATTGGAGAAATAACCAGTCACGAATTTCGCGAATTTATCGCCTAATAGGACACTAAATTTAACTGCAGTCCGTTGCAATTATTGCTTATAAATTGCTACGTATTTGCGAGTAATTGTTTAGCGATATTTGCGCCATTTAGCGAATCATTACACGACAATGGCAACTATTTTTCGCCATTATAAGCGCAGTTTCGCGATGAAGTTACACAAATTATGTTTGAATTCATAAGGCAATTTTTCGACGCACACTGCACTGTAGTAAGGGGGCGTTCAAATATTATGTCATCACTTATGCGATTTTCAGACCCCATGTCAGAAGTTGTTAATAGTTTCCAGACCCCCCCCCCCCAAAAAAAAAATACGTGCAGTCATGTAATCATGCACCAAAAAATACCTTATTGAGCCTGCTTTGTATAAAACTAAGCAAAAAGTAACAATGAAACGAATGATAATCCAACGTTGTTGATTTTAACCCATTTTCTGAATTTTCCATGTTGTCCAGGATCATATTCTAATTTTTCCATGTTCAAAAATTGTATTTTAATGATTAATTTCGTGCTACAATTTTATTAAAAATAATATTTGTTAACAATAATGAGGAAACGCCATAGGCGATATAGTAAAGTTTACCAAACCAAAACGTCCCAATGACGGATTTTACAAACATTTCTTTAAAAAACTACCAGAAATAACGGATTTTAAGTAGCCTATGATCTCTGGAAAAGTTTTTCAGAAATATTAATAGCGAAAAGGTAACACTAGCGGCATTTTTAGTTTTGTTTTCAACTAAATCACCAACAATGCATACAGCACGATTAATCACTAGTGCTGAATTTTAGAGCAATGGTACAATTGATTATCAGACCAATCATTTTTGTGCTGATTTCTCAGAGTTATTACGAGAGAAAAAAAAATGCAATTTCGATGCTAAAAATTCCAGGTTTCGGTTTAAAATTACCTGAGTTGTCAGGATTTCCAAACTGAACATAAAATTCCCTGAGGTTTCAAGATTTACCAGGTTGGTAGTCACCATGCAGCGCCCCCCTAAAGACTTAAGACGTAATACTTGAACGCCCCCAAGCTTAATTGCCCCAAAACTACTGGTATATGTAAGTTGTATCAATATGTCACTGTTTTTCGTAACCGTTTCCACGGTATACACCCTACATAATCGTAAATGCTTTCGTTATTCTGCTTTACAGCAGCATTTAATTGTTAATGCCCAGGATTTGTATGTCGAAGTAGCAGTTTTAACCTTGCTTGCAGGCATCAGAAGCAGCACCAGGTGGCGCCCCAGCCCTGGAACCAGTGGCAGTTCCCATGGGCGTGTGTTATTTCCCTTTTAGGATCATCTTAATTAAATTGGATTATGCATCGGCAAAAGGGGGATGCGATACGCTAGTCGCGCATATTATCTGGGGTAGGGGGCGTACGCGTGCAAACATGTGTTGCTGTTATTGTTTGCCAAGAACTCATTTGCATAATTCAGAGGATGCGCATTCTGGCGTCACGCTGCTTTAACAACGATAGCTGGGCTGCTGGTTGTCTGCGAAAAACGTGGCAAAAACAAATATTTCGTGAATTTGAAACAGGCGAAAAATGCAACCGAAATGCAGGATTCAAAGTGAATTTCTCATTGTTTCTATACATGTACATGTTGTCTCATGACCCACCCCACCCCATAAACTCGTTTCACGCTCGGTTTCTAATGACAGCGAATTTTCCGTTTACACATACCGGTAATTATTTTAATTACATCGGGCCCGATACGTGGTCAAGCTACCAAAACTAATTACATAAGTGCTCGCCGAATTAAAAACCTCTTTTAATTACGAAATGGGCTATTTCGTAAACGTACAGTGTACACGTAAAGTAATGGCTGTTGACTGTCAGCAAAAAATGCACGTTTTGACATTGAAGAGGGAGTTCAGAAGAGGTCTGTAGAGAAAACAATAAAAATCAAGCCTAGTTGTCGTCCTCAGTTGCCCACAGATGGCGTTGCAGAACGTGTCTGGGTAGACACACAAACAGAAAACTGAGTAGTGTGTCCAGTTAAATTTTGGCTCGTGATGAAATGCTTTGAAAAATTTATATTCGTATAAAAAAAAATTTAGAAATCTATTGTTATATTGTTGCTGCAAATAAAGCTTCGCGGAATTTAAGTAAAATTTAGAATAATTTCCGTGTCGAAAATGACATTGGAAGAGTATAAAATTATTTTTCGTTTCATCTCCAGAACAGGAATTAAGAAAACTCGAAAAATGCACATTTTTCATTGCTATTTTTAGTCATTCTCTAAGGTACCCAAATTAGTGTGCCTATCACAAATTTGGCAGTTTATAAAAAATATTAAAACTGTAGATTGACGTCAGTATTTCCTCACACAGGCAAAATTCATGTGCCCAGAAATATAATACTCAACCTGTATATCCCATATACAGGATGGCAAACAAGTTCTTAAAGTACAAAAATCTTCAAGAAAGTACTGCAAAAAATAAAAGGTCCTGTATGTCCCAAAACCGTCTAAAGATACTAACAGTCCCAAATGACATCTTGCTCTGTTTCCTATTGAAAATGTGTTTTATCTCATGATTATGCACAAGTCAATAAATACAGCGTGTAGTAAGGGATTTTTGGTTTTACAGGTTTTAAAACCTGGAAATTGTTTTAAAACTGGAAAATTCCTGGAAGTTTAAATTTTCATCTATGGGAACCATGTAAAAGTTGACCCGTTAAACAGTAAGTTGTGGACAAACACTGAAAAATTACTTTCTGTAAATTTCCTTTTGTAAAAATGAAACAAATATCCTGAAATAGTCCTAAATTTCAAAATTGTGATTTGCGTTCCACCCTGCTGAAATTTCGATGATTCAGATTAATGAAATGTACATGTGCATGCAAGTGATAGGAATTAAGTTTCTGATTGATATAATTTCATTTCAGGTTCCATTTTGTGTTTATATTCCCAATTACTCGTGTTGCGTTTATAATTAAACTAGAAACGCAGCAGTTTGAAAACCGAGATTCTTTCGTGCGTCATTGCCAACAACTCAAATAAACTTGAGTACTTTAATGTGGTAGTTGATACTGTGTATACACAACTGTTGTGTATATAGGCAGTTTTAATAACTAGTAGGTTGCGCTTTTTTTCTTTACATTAATTAAATGTAAATCGTGGTATCATTAGAAAGCCAGCCAGGCAGGCAGCGTTAATAAGACGTTTATCTAGTTTAGCATCTGCAAGCAGAAATTTCAAAGGCCATTCCCCATATAAAAGCTTTTCTCATTTAAAACTTATTATCTTTCGATGGGATCTCCTTACCGAGTAACAAAGGTTTAATTGCGAGGATGAGGTGAGGTGGGCTGGTCGTGCTTTTTCGTAACCCTCAACAAAATGGCGCCCTTAGGTGTACAAGTGGGTCGGTTCATCATCCCTAATAATTGTTTTCTGAGAGTGCTGCTGCTACACGTATGGGCGTTGTTTGACATCTTATGTAAATTGGAGGAAACTCCATTGTGTACTTTGTTAATAACAATAGATTGAGAGAGTATTTGTGTTTGGTGGTCGTCACGTGTGTTGATGCACCCTCCTCGGACCTGTCACCTACCACCAGGGGGAGTGGATCTTATCATTGTTTTGTCCCCACTTTTTTCATTTGTTTTCAAAGCAGCGCCCCCTAGCCACGAGAGGCTTGTGCTGCGTGCTTCGACGGCAGTTTAAATTTGACCGTCAGATGCCTAAATCATTTTGATATGTTTACCAGACACCTGGGGGTTGTAGCTCGAAATGTGAAAACCTAGAATAACGAGTGTCAGATAGTGAGGCGGGGCAAGCTTGACTGTCAGCAGAAAATTACTTTGCCCTCTTGGTGCCACACGACACTCGCCCTGTAGCGGCACTTAATCGGTTTCTGTGACGAACAAGAATGCCAGTATGATTTAGTACATCGTGAGTTTAGGTGTGTTTGTACTAACTTGTATGCAGTACGACTTAATGCCGAACCAAGAATCTTAAGTCATGGTTGTAAACCTATTTGAGTAACTTGATTCTAGACATTAAATTTAGGTGTACTTGCATACAGCACGGTTACTTTACATGTATGTTAAACCAATAATAAGTCCCGTATATAAACCTGTTTTGCCTACATTCACTCGATTTGAGTAACTTGATTCGAGACCATGACTTTAGTTTACAGTACGATTACTTATGTCGAGCCAAGAATCTAATGCATGTAAACCTGTCCATGCAAGCCGAGACCATGAATTCAGTTTCAGTAGGCCTACAATTACTTACATACATGTATATGCTGAGCCGAGAATCGTAGACGTCACGCATGTAAACCTGTTTTGCTTACTTCAACTTCAATTTGAGTAATTTTATTCGAGACCTTGAGTGTGTGTACTCGTGGACAGCGCAGTTACTTATGCTGAGCCAAGAATCCTGAGAAACCAAGCCACCAGTTCTACCAACTTTCACCAGATTTGAGTAATTCGATTCGAGTCGACATAGGGTGGCTTGATTCCAGACACTCAAACCAAGTAACTTGATCCAAGTCGAATGGTGTAGTGTGCTAATGCAAAACCTCTTTGGTGCATTTTCTGCGTTATGTCAGCATATGCCGTATCTGGTTTTAGCAAACTCAGACCACGCCCCCAATGTCCGAGCAGCTTTTTTGCGTAGCAGGGAATTCTGGGTGTTTCGCGACATCTCGCCGCCAGGTGACAAACTATTGTGTGCATATAAACTCAAACCTTACTTGATGCAAGTGACTTGGTTCAATCTTGCTTTATTTAAGTTAACTATGTCTGCACGCGTCAAACCACACGTACTTGATCTAAAAGTGAGTTGGTTTAAGCTTGGTTTATCTAAGTTAACTTCATGCCTGCAAGTGTAAGTTTACAAGCAGGTTCACAATGTTATCCATATTGATCAATGTTGTGAATTTCAAAAAAACTGCGCCATCTATTGTCTGGAAATGAAATTCTTACTAAAGTAGACTTGTGTAGCCATTTACACCACGTGGTTCGCAACATAATGTCGTTTTTCCATCGGAACCAATTTAGTTGATTGTCTAGTCTATTATTCATTAAATTGATTTTGATAAGTATAGCTTCCCCACTCGGTACCCCACCATTATTATAGTACACGCTGTACACCGTAATAATAAAAAAACCGTAGGCCATCTCGGTCTGCCTCTTGATAAAATCGTAATTATGCCGCGAACTTATAAACGCTCTCAACCTGCTATTACATTTCGTGTCACGTAGCATTCGGTCGTTATTATTTTTAAATAATAGAGTAGTAGCCAACAAAAAAAAAACAATAGGTTCTGCGGTTACGACTCGCCCTACGATGGTAATAGACATGCCTTAAAAGTTAAAATCTCTAGAAGAAAACAAAAACCCGTTTTAACGTATCTCAGTGAGCTTGTAAACGAATTTATGTTATTGTTTTTAAAATTAACGCAGTTTTTGCAGTTTGGCCATTGATTTCGCATTGTCTTCAAGCAATGATCAATAAGGTTAGGTTCAGTTACATGGTAGCAAACAAATCCCAAAAATACTAAAAAAATATTTATTGCCCACTACAAAAAAATAAAGCATTAATGTTATGATAATAATAACTTCTTTAATAATTAATGTTCTTGAAAAACACCTACATATTCTTAAAAAAAGCTACATGTAGATATTGAAAAAAAACGACCTTAATGATATCCAAGAATTTGAAACAATGAAGGAAAAGATTGTTTATTTAATTAGTTTTATCACGTTAAGATGAAAAAAATATACTTAATACTGCGTTCTTAAACTTATTATTAAAAATACCATTAAAAGTCAAATTTCAAACCTCGAAATATGTTTGCTACCTTGATCTGTTCTTTCGTTGTTGTATTATAACATAAATATAAAGAATGAAATACTGCAGTCTAGAAAATTTAAATAATCCTAAAATGTAGACGTACTACATTTTAGTCTACTCTGATTAACTTGGTCGTGAAACAAGGGTTCCCATTTCCTGGGAAAGTCAATGAAAATGAAAAGTCTCAAGGAATTTCAGGGAAATCGTGAAAATTGCATGGAAATTTAGATAGTTGGCATGTAAAATGTAAAATGTCAGGGAAATCGACTCAAGAATTTGAGTGAGAAACCTGTTAACAGTCGATTACGAAGCAAAACCAGAGTTTCGTCAACATTGAAAAACCTCGAAAGTCTGTGGAATCTCTTTCTCAAAGAGTTCTTTGGAACCCCTGAAATTGAAATTCACGACCACCAGACGGCAGCAGCTGTCGGCTGTTGAAATACGTCGATACAGTTACTGCATGACGTAGTTTGAACGAAAATCGAAAACAAGTGTGTACGTGTTTACAAATGTAAACGAGAATCAATGGAGGACCTAATTTATCGGCAGGCTGACCAGCTGTCCACACATGGTTCGCGGACAACATCTAGTCTGATGAAGTGTGCAACAAGCTGATCAGATATTGAAAAATGAAATTGGGTTTCCCATTCTACAGGGTGCGTCACAGCGAGTCGAATTAATCTTGGCTAAATGCACGAGGGTGCTGACAGACCTCGTGGTGACAAGTTTTCACGGTTACCAATTTTCACTCTCCAATGAAGTTAGGCTTAAATCGTCCCCTAAAATCGCCATGACAGCATGGGGGGGGACGAACCCTCATTGGTCTTCCATTGTAGTTGGGTATGACACATCCCTTCGCTCGTTAAATGCCCTCCTTTTAATACTGCTGGCAATAATGTCTTTAAACAACTCCCATGACCATGATAATGCAGTTTTTATTCATTATAATGGAAAACCTCGCCCTTCGAGCCTAGAAACCTATACATTAACTGCCTCGCTTTTTCTGCAAACTTTTATGCATCGTATATAAATGACTATGAGTAAAAAAAAGGTTAAATTCTTTGTTGCCCAACGTTTGGATGCCTCGCAGCGAACGCTTAATGGCTAGTCTGTAATTACTTAACCAGGCCTACTGCAACTTACTCCATTCAATATTAAATTAAAACGAGCAGAATTATAGAGTGCGTGCATAATGATCGTACTGTCATTAAAATTTAAAAATCACCACCTTTGTGTAAAGTTGATGCATGGTGTGGAATGACTGACAACCATCAAATGCCAGTCTTGGATAAACCTGCGGGGTTCCCCCTGGTGTGCTTTGATTGTTTAGTTAGTAAAAAATCGATAATACATGTACTTTATGATGATCGTATCCTGTTGACAATTTCAAGGTGGACGACCACGTATTCCTCACGATAACGTTGTTTTTATGATGGACACTAAAATTCCTGATCGACCAATTTAGACCAAAAAATATAAACCAAAAAGTGCTTGCTCGTCAATATCAATAATATTTTTAATCAACGTGGATGTTGATTAAGGCGATAATAAACAGGGTTCTCCCTGTCCTGGAAAACCTGGAATTGTCAAGGAAATTGAATTTACTTTAAAAGTCAGGGAAACTTGACAGATCAATAATACATTTTGCATAGCTACATGCACATGTAATGAAAGCCAAGACTTATCAAGTAATTCTGTGAAAGAAAATAATAATGAAATTCAATTTGAAGAAATTAAAAGTTAGTTTCCTTATGAAAATGTGTTACGTTTCCTGTTCATATACTGTATCAGATGCAATAAATTCACAATTCCTTACATTGAAATATGTTAATGTTGCATTTTTCAGTCCGAGTAGTCCGGGAAATGTTTTAAAACCTAGAAAAGTCAGGGAAGTTGAAATTATCCTTTTTGAGGGAATGAAGGACTTCACAAAACGTCAAAGTACATACATGCATATCTAGGAATGCATTTTTTAATTTAGATTTTTAATTAGGAGTTCTCTGATGCTCTGAATTTTTATTTCAATTTAGCAAATTTCGACATTGTCGTATAGAAAGTTAGGAAATCCATGACTTTCCCAGGTACTGTGGGAATCCTGAAAATTCAACTACAGTGCCCTTATGTGTACAACCGAAATTCACAAGAATTTCTTGTTCACTTGGTCTACTCATTTTGAAACGATGAGTTTTTGGTGAATTTGAGATTAAGTCATAACCAAAACTTTCATGCTTATTATTTCTCTTAAATATCCAGCAGCTTGGTATTGTTTAGTGAATTAATGAGGAGCGAGCCATTTTTACTGCAAATAAAATGGCGAGCTTTAAGAAGACAGATCTTTGCATTATCTTCTTACGTGCTTACCAACAATGGTAAGAGGATGACTAAGGTTTTCGATTAACAGACTCAAGATTGAGGTTGTTTTCTTAAATTTCTAAACCCATGACTGAACAAAAGCTGTGAAAACGCATAATGACGTTCTCCATAAATTCCTCTGAATCGGTGGAATTTAAGTCGTTATAACTCAAAGAGAACTACTGGGCCATCGAAATTGAAGTCAACAATCGAAAGCAAACAATGTCTGTGGGCGTGGGCATAAATTATGCAAATTTGGGGCGCTGGAAAATACATGTACACGTACGTGCCTCGCTAGAAATCACAGTTCATTACCGCTTTCTTACCGAGTTATGCAATGGATGTTATAGGAGGCGAAATTGCGATGATTAAGCAAAACTGTTTGATTAATGAACATACGGTGGCACCTTGTCAACCCCCGTGTTAAATCACTGGGCTACACGTTTCTCATTGGCTCATTTGCATACTCGTATCGCCAGTTGATTCCCGACTTTATTTTTAATTATCTCGTGATTGATACTGACTTAACTCGTGAAACGCTGTTCCGCCGTCGTGCTCCTAAACTATAGCCGAATAATTAGGCCCACGATAATTTACAATGGCTTGTAATTACGAAAAAAAATCTTATCCTGCTGGTAAAAATTACGATCGAAAATGTAGAGATACACTATAGAGTAAGCAATAAGTGGTTGTTATAGAAGTGAGCCGATTGCCACTTATCAAACTTTTTTTTAAAATCCAAATTGCATTTTTTTCGGTGTACCAGTTACAGATTACTGCATTATCTTAATTTGTGGGTATCTTGTAGTCCTAATAGGGAAATGTGTTATTGTCGTGCTTGCGTACGATAAATTGGCGACAATTTAGCGCAGTACATGATTCAGTAATATTTGGCACAATTGTTGCACTTTGAACGTGTACTCTTAACAGTGAAGTTTATTAGTACGTACAGGACGTATTTCTAAATAATTGCTTCATGTCATACTATTTTGATAGTTTCAAGATGTTATCGTGATTCAAGTTGTTTCCATCCTAACATCACCTACAGTGAATTTTAGTTTTGCTCTTTAGCTCTTTCATACATTGTAATAGAAATTTGAAAACTTCTTTAAAACTGAGATAACAATAATTAATGGTTAAATTATGAATTTATGAGTGCATGTGTACACGTACAGTATGCCGCTAAAAGTGTCAAGAGCTTCACTACAAATTTTCAGTTTATAATAGCAGGCATTTTCGGGGAAGAACAAATGTTTTCCCCCAAGATGGCTGATGGTTAACCGTTTGGGGCACATTAATAGAAAATTTGATAACAAAAACACCATAGGCGAAATATTTAGAAACAGTAGAATACAAATACAGCTTTTCTAATGCTTTTCTGAGATATTAATACCAATCAGAAACATTGTGCCGCAATAAATTCCCAGACATTATATGAATTCCCTAACTTTTCCAGGTTTTCCAGAACCCAGTCACCCTGTAAATAATAATGAAATCGTCAAATTGAAAAAAAACCTAATTTGCTCTATTCTAATGAAAAGTTGTATTCTATCGCCAACTTATGTGTAAGTCGGGGAAAATTGATTTACATGTAGGCCCTACGTTGAAACATTAAAGTCAGGGAAGTGCAATGAAACTGTTAATTTGGAAAAAAAAAAACTGATCTAAATTTGCTGTTTTTTTAATGAAAATTTGTTCTATATCCTGGTTGTGTAATAAGCAATAACTATAGAATTCGTTACATTTTTACATGCCATATTTTTGCATTTTCTGCGTTCAGGGAAATTTCTGTTAACTTTGGAAAATCATGGAAGTTGAAAATTTCATCTCTGGGGAAGGAACCCTGATTAATAAAATTAAATTAAGAACATAGGCCTAGCCTATCATTTTACGACAACCCTAACCACTTAAGACACCTAAGACACCACTTGAGCAGTTTAATGGTAATAATAAATCAACGATTAAACTTGTATAAATCGCCCTAAGGTGCAAACCAGTCCCAAGCGGCATTCGATTAAGCCATACGTACTTATTCATTAATTAGTTTACCTATGGACGGCATGTATTGCGCTCTTTGAATGCGATTCAATCGATCGTTATTTTCCATTGTGTTAATGTGATCTCATTCTGTCAATACTGGCGTCGTAGACATTAATTCAAAGTGGCGAAATGGGCGCTGCTGGTTCAATTTCTCATTTCCAAGTCTGGGAATCAGTTTTGCCAGACTGGCAAAACCTATTAATCCAAATTGATAATTGCCACAAGTACCAAATGCAGTCATCTGTAATCTTAACTGGTTGAATGGACGCCATTTTTGTTGTTCTCTTTTACGGTTTACTTTCCCATGGGCCATGACAGCAACGTGGTTAGCAATATTGAATAAGGTTAACATACGACATGTATTAACAACACGGTGTAAGATATTACATGTCCATTTATCAGAAATGCGCAAGGGTGTTGCAAAAAAATCCCCATCCTCACGCTCAGTAGTTTTGATTACATTTTAATCGCATTTTCCCAGATAAACCGTGTTTGGATTTCGCGTGTCTACATTAAAATCAATAACGTGTACCAGCCAACTAAAGCGACGATAAGGGAGATACTAATATGCTACTACATGTACATTTTGCTAAACACACAGTACGTGCATCAGTGTGCATCATGCACCATCCATGCGTAATGCTGTCACTTGCCTGAAAATGTCGTATATGAGTTATTCATATAGGCTTTTAGAGTTATTTATTCGACACTTTACCGAATAGTCTTCGCGTTGCGAATGCAACTGGTTTCCGAAACGAGACAACCATACTGAATATCTGAATAAAAACAATGAGAAATGAAGAAATGAAAGGACCATGTGTTCACTCGCTTTTGAAAGTTAATTAACTTGAGTTTTCGTCAAATGCTGACGTTTGACGTCACAAATCAAACAGTTTTGACACTGATAAAGGGTGCTATTGCAGCGCCATCTGGTGAAGTGTTTCACAAACGTTTCCCTTCATTACCCAAAACCGCTTACAGGGTTCCCACTTTCTGAAAAGTCAGGGAATATGTCGGGGAATTTGTCAAAATTTGTGAAATTTGTGAATTGACTTTAATAAATAGTAAACTAACTAAAATTCACCATTTGATAACTTGTTGTTTCGCCTAATGTGCTTTGCAAAATTATTACTTGTTTTTTCAATACGTGTATTTTTTCAAAAAAAAAAATACCTCACTATTAATTTCGCTACTAATTATTAAAATTTATTACTCGTGATCTAAATTTTTGAAAATGTTAGCTTACGGCATGACAAAGTTCGATTCAGGGCTTGCAAATTAATACATGTACGATTATCGTGCTCTAATATTGCGTGAAATTTCGAGTAAAATGTCTGGGAAATCGATTTGAGAATTTGAGTGGGAACCCTGGCTTATGACAGTCATTTTCACCCGAAAACAGCTTATCAGATTGTTCTTATTAGGCCTGAATTTATTATACAAGGTACGCCCAGAGATGAAATGTAAACTTCCCTAAGCACTGCAAATGCAGAAATGTGGCATATACCATTGGAATGCTATACTTGTTGCTTATTATACAGTGTGTAAACAGGAGCTAAACGCAATTTGTTATGAAGAAACAGCAAATTTAGCCATCGACAATTTCAGCATTGATTTCTTTCGCAGACTTGTTCGTCATCACGTGATTTTTGTGATAATAAATAACAGGCATGTGGCCAGTTGGTATACAATTTTTCACATATTTACACATACAAGTATCTGATATTTTTCATATTTTTCACATGCTTGTGCTTGCTAGTTGCATCTTCACATTTTTTTATATGCAAATATCTAATTTTTGGACATTCTTCATTAGTCATTTATGAAAAACTACAGTTTAAATTACCGTTTAAAAAACTGATAAAAAGAATCGAATTTTAGTAGAACGCTGTCGTTAGTCGAGTAAGAGAGCTTTCAGACTTGATACGAAATAAATTTTTATGAAATTAAGGACCTGAATGGAGGGGAATTCCTCAGTTTTATGCTGGATAAATTGTCAATTTTCCCCCAAATTTTTCACACAAGGCTACAAATTTTCACATTTTTTTCACACTGGCCACATCCCTGCAATAACTAGCTACATGTATATAAAATGCATTATTGATTCGTTGAATTGCCACGACTCCTTCGTGGACATTCATTGGTTACACACCCCAGACCCCCCCACCCCCCAACGCCCTTGACGTACATTTATCTGTCTGTGCTACACCCTCAAAAAGCTGAATTTGAACTTTGAATGGCGAACGTGCGTTGTTAGTTTTGTTGAAGTAGTTTGACAAACAATTGCCATATTGACACGTTCATATATTCGGTATTGACTTTGCTATCGTTTTAACTGACAGCAGTGACGGCTTTCGCCAGGCGCAACCTCCTCCTCGTTTCGATTAAATGCAGTTTTATGGTCGCTGACTGAAGATAAACTTCAACACCAAAGGGTTACGAATGCAAATGAGAGCGAGAGAAAAAAAACTGTCGAGTAACACTGTTGTAGTGTACTGCGTGGGTGGGTGGATGCTTTCCCAGAACTGAAGACACGATAGTTCACCAGGAATTGAAACCCATTTGGTTGATATACTGTAGCTTTTAGTCCTTTTACTGAAGACACACCGAGGAAAAACGCGATAATTAAAAAACCTGGTAGATAAAAGATGTGACTTATACTACGTAGGTAGACAGACTGCTATCACCGTTTCTGTGGTCGATTGTGTTCTGGAACACGGTGAATATTACGGAGTTTTTCATTACCGAGTGAGAAACGCACAGCAATTTCCATTTTCTAGTTTGTGAAACTAGATTTTCGTTTGGTGTACCTTCAGTGTTAGGGCTAATTGTTCCAGTAGAAGCCATTGTCCAGCAGATAAAATTACTGATGCTCTTATACTCGAGACACACCGAACTAAAATCTAGTTTTAGAAACTGGGTAATGGCTGTGTGTTTCCCACTCGGTAATGGAATGCATATTTCTCATATAGGTGTGGTCCTCTACTTTACCACGTTTTTTAATTATCGCTTTTTTTCTTTGGTATGTCTTGAGTATTACAGTCTACATGTAACGAACACAATACTGTATTAGATGTATTTGCAATTTCATAAGTACACCATACGTTTGGTAAGTAGATTCAATAACAATCAATGAGAATCTCTTAATTGATTCAATATGTTCAGTACATAAATTAACTTTTCAAAATCAGTAGGGGTATAAATCTGCGACTGCCAGACTTCAATGGCGACACACATTAATTAGTTTGAAGATTGATTTATAATGTACGGTGTAGGTAAAGAACCATGGGCAATCCAATGTTCATTGACCTTTGACGTTGGGATTCATTTTAAGGGTCAATCCATTTCTATATTAAAAACTGTTGCTCAAACATACCGAGTCACATTTACGTGTACAAAGTTGTAGGACGTACTCAGTTGTAAAATTACAGGGTTCCCACTGAACTGAAAATCCTATTAAAATCAGGGAAAAATTAGAAATTTATATAATTTCAAATTTTTACGCATCGGTCAGAAATTTTAAATTTTCATACAAAATCTACGTTAATTTGTATCAGCTATAAATATTAGCCTTAAAGTGACACAATCATAAATGTTGAATTGAGCATGTTCATGATGTAGGCCCACATGTAGGTCTAAATGGTAAATTTTGTTTCACATTTTTTTTTTAATTTGATAAAAGTCGGCGATATTTTTCTCTCTCCAAAAACATGGAAAACTCAGGGAAGTTGAAAATTAATTGTATTTGAGTAAGAACCCCGAATTAATCAGATAAGTTTCATTTCGGGTTTTTTTTTTGCATTATTCGCGATGACTAAGCTCAACAAAATAAAAACTCAAGCTTGGGAAATGTTTATTCATTACTTTATATACAAAGACTAAGCTCAACAATACACCATTTTTGACCATAATGCGATCACACTGTCCTGGGGCATTGGCGAATCAAATTAATGTTGGTTGCTCTGGAACATTTTCCGAACTGACATTATACTGGCAACTAAGTGCGTTACATAACAAACGAGTTGCAATTAAGACGGTAATATCGATTACGCACTGAACTAACGGCTTTTCCCCCGGGTACATTTTAATGAAAACACGATCCCAAACTGTCACTGTTCACAATGGTGGCGCTGGTTATTTATGGGCTATACGAGCCTTTATTAATTGCTGTTTCAAAGGCGTTTTTCCACTAATATTTGCATCGAAACCAAGCTGGCCTAAATGTACAATTCGCATTGTCACCGAGTCAGCTTTTCAACATTAAAATTCAAAGATTGTCGCATCTTAAGTACATTTACTTTGGGCTTTTTGTTGTTGTTACGAGCAGACTTAAATGTCCAATTTAACATTAAAATTCAAGGCTAGCCAATTTGGTCGTAATAAGCATGGATATGCGCAATAAAACCGCGTTGCATCTTTTTATAACTACTCGTAGCCTATTTTTTTGTTTCTCATAAGCCAAGGAAGTTACATGTACTTTTCTGGCATTTCCTTCTGAAATGATGCAATTTTGGCCACGAACGACTACATCTTGAGGCTACGTTGCGGTTGGGAAGTACAGTGTAATTAGGAAGTAATAATCAGTTATTTATAGCCCACTGCTGCGCCTTCAAGTTTTATAACTCGCGTTAATTCAATTTTCCCAAATTTACGCAGTCTGGCATCGAGTGACGAAAACTTCTTTCATTTGCCAGACACGATTAACGTTCAGACCGAGGTCTGAATTTCTTCCTATATATATAGACTTTATCCTCTCTGTATTTAACATATACAGTACTTGTACACGCACTAATAGGCCAGCGACGATTTAACATTTATTTCCTTCTACATTGTGAGTTTCGTGATAAATTTATCTAAATTCGTCGAGACTGTTTCCGATAATAAAAAAAAAACTTAAGACGAAATACAGTTGTAACTAGCCCTCAGAACATTTGACAAAAGCAACAGAGTTTTTTAACAGGGTGGCTAACAAATCCTAAAAGCCCTAAACTCCTATAAAGCCTTAAATATTATTATATTATTTAAAAAAAGTCCTAAAACGCCCTGTATTATTGTGTTGTCAAACTGCACCCTGTACTAAGTTAAATGCTGGATGCCTTTACCTTCGTACAGGGTGCGGTTTAACATCAGTTTTATTTGAATATTGTATTGTAGCATAAAGATGAATACAGATTGAAATAACACGTTATATAAATTTGTTTGAAACTACAGTAGAACCGACAAAGTTGACCACCTCCCCAAGTTGACCAGCATTGTCTCAACATGTAAAGTCATGGATGATTAAATTAATTGGCTGCTTGCAAAACTTATACTGTAGCCTACACCCTGGACAGCAAGTGTCTCTATAGAGGTACAAGAGTTCATTTTGAACCCCTCCAGTACCCCTACTGTATTGTATACGTTTAATTGCTTGCTACATTTGCAGCACATGATAGCAATACTGGTACTGTACTGTATTTAATAAGATTATTCATGAATGATGAATGATTATTGTAAAATATTAGTACAAGCCTCGTTTCATATGTTGACCAGTTTGCGACAATCCCTTGGGTGGTCAACTTACAGAGGTTTTACTGTGTTCAACTAAATGAAAAAAATGCCGAAATAATCCTTAATTTGTCTTCAAAAAAGTCCTACATTTCAACACTTCGAATTTGTTTGCCACCCTGTTTTACAAGTTGTAAACACGGTGCAATATGCATCTTCATTCTGTACAACGAATAGTTGATCAACTCTGGTTCAAGTGTGTTGAAAGTGTGGGTGTGCTCGCGTTTCAACTCGCTTTCAGAGGAAACTTGAACGATAAAAGTTGAATCGCGAAAACCAGCTATACTGTATATGGATTGAAAACGAGTTAACCACAGGGTACATTACAATAGCCTATCCTTCGTCATTTTAACCTTGACGGTCAGCTGGCATTGAGTCATTTGTTTTTGCTTAGTCTTTCGGTTTTGCTTTCGATTTGGTTACACCTAGTAGTTGTTAGTGCAGTTCATTATGTTTGCTACTCTGTGATGGGTTAACCTAGTTAGTTATTAACTGCGCTTTTGTTGCAATGCAATAAGTGAAGCAGATTTTTTAATATTGGGCTGATATTTCTATGGCGAGTTCATAGGGACGTTTGGGGGCGTTCAAGTATTGGTATCATCTAGTGGGGTTGCCAAATGATGATGTTATAAAACAGGGTTAAAATCCATCGTTTGTCATCCAGTTAAACGTTAAACGGAGTTTTTACATTATAAAAATCTGTTCATTCGTACAATTGCATAGTGATTATCTGTCAAAAAGAGGCAAAATGCGCGTCGTGCCATAGGGGGGATCATAGGTCAGCGTGACTCGGTATGCATGTACGTTGTTGTCGATGGACGTTTATCAAAACCGGAAGTCAGCTGAGCACATTTTCCCAATCTGTTCCACTTTTGCACTGAAATTGTAGTGGTAGTTCGCGTACCCAGCGGTGTTGTTTGTGTGGATAAAGCAAAAATTGAACGAGTTGTCTGACGTTTCGTTATCGTTTTTTGTCCCCAGGTGGAGCGGAGTACGTCTCCGAAGCCCCCGGAAATGCACGATATGTGCGTGGGCACCAGCGTTGGGACCATTACAGAACCCGAATGTTTGGGGCCTTGCGAACCAGGGACGACGGTCACGCTCGAAGGAATCGTGTGGCAGGAAACGGAAGGAGGTACTGGAACACATTTGCAGTTTTTAAAAATCGTTCGTGTACGAATGTTTCGTAATTTTTATGTTTTTTCCTTTTTTAATTTTAGGAGTTCTCGTAGTGAACGTCACGTGGCGAGGGAAAACCTACGTGGGCACGCTACTAGACTGCACCAAACACGATTGGGCGCCACCTAGGTGAGAATGTGGCGTTTTATAATCGTTGTAGCCTATATTGGCGTATCGTCTAAAATGCAACAAACTTAAAGTCCGAACATTCCCATTGAAATAGCAAATTGGAATTCGGTCCAATGCGAAAGGAGGATGGCAATTTCATAAGTGACCATTTCATAGTCCATCAAAATATCGACTTTTTGACCCTCCTTCTGAATTTTACGACACTCAGGACGTCCTGGACGTTCTATTTCTAGTCGTCTACTGGACATCCTGGATTTTTGTCTTAGACGTGTAGGCCTATATTTTCAAATTCAAATTGGGAGTGGAACTTTAATACTGACTGCAGTACTCAAACATATCAAAATTTATTTATGCCTGTATTGTTTTTTGTTTGAGAAATGTGGGCTAAAATCCACCTTTTTTTGTTGGTTTACCGTTTCCAAGAATTTGTATTTTTATTTTTTTTGAAAATTTCTTTAAAAAAAATGCCAAACTCCAATCTTTGGGGATGTGTGTATTAAAATGTAGTAGACCTACATACATTTCCCCTTTGTTGTTAAAGTACGTAAAATTATTCTTACTTAGGAAAAATGCACATTGCATTCAAAATTTGCAAAACTCTCTACTTGAGCTTTCTCAAATGTAAAGCTTTCCCAATTGTACCACGGCAAATTAAAATTTCACTTTATACGATGTTGAAATCCAAGGCTGTCAGGTTCCACACAATATGGCAGTCTTAAGTCCCATCCAAATACTCGCCGAAGAGCTCAAGCCATCAATGACATCATAATGAAACAAAGGTTGGAAGACCATTCAAGAATCAAACAGTACAATGCACCAACTTAACTATTCTGCCAAGGACTACTTGCATCTAAATATCACTTCTTAAACGCTTTATAATTCAACTTCGAACTAGTCCCTACTACATCAAATTTAAAACTTAACTTTTTGCTCCGGATATCACAAAAGCTTGCCCACTGTGCCATCGGGGCTCCCCAGACTGGCCTCATCTCCTCCTAAGCTGTCTCAACCAAAAAATAACTAACTCTACTGTCACCATTAGACAGAACTATGCCATGCCACAAATAGCTGAGTTAAGCTATCTCTTCGCATCTATCAGCGAAGCCAACCTTTGATGCACTTTTAAGACTGAAAATATCTTTGAAAACAACTCATCGTTACCTGATACAATTTTCCCTCCAATACCACCTTACAAATCACTGCCGGTCCCCCCGTAAGGACCACCTTAAGGTGTTCCCGCGGGAACTGGGGATCAGCACTACCCATAATCATCCCGTTCCTAAACATTACTCTATTATAATTCTCAACCTTCCGCGATTCCAGTCATAAGGACAAAGAAGCCCTTTGTGCTTAGCCTTCTTCTTCTTATGTATGATGTATCTCTAAGGCATCTTTTACAGTACTGACACATCGTGTTTTCTTCTCCTAGGTTCTGCGAGTCGCCGACCAGCGACGTTGAGTCCCGGACGCCGAAGGGACGGGGCAAGCGGGGCCGTGGATCGGCCACCGCCGCCACGATTGACCCTAGCAACTTCACGGAGACCCGGTCGTCCATGCACAGCAAGCTGCGCAACGCGGGCAAGGGCCGCAGGACGACCAACTCCGGCTTTGCGGCGCCCCCGAGCCCGGCCAAGGGCTCGGCCGCAGCGGAAGCCGCGGCCGCGGTCGGCACCAAGCGCAAGGGCCGGCCAGTCGAGCTGGAGCTGCCGTGTCCAAGCGAGCCGAAGACGAGCAAGCGGAGCCGCTCACAGTCACGGGGCTCATCCTCGTCCTCCTCCTCGGACCAGCAACAGCAGCAACAACAGCAGCAGCTGCAGCAGAACGCATCGGCTTCGACGCCGCAGCAGCAGCAGCAGCAACCGTCTTCTCCGGTGCTCATCGAGTGCCCCGAGCCCAACTGCAGCAAGAAATACAAACATATCAACGGCTTGCGCTACCACCAGACGCACGCGCACCAGGCCAACAACGCCAACCACGTGGCCGGCAGCGGCGGCAGCGGTGGTGCCGAGACCGACAGTCCGGACGAACAGACCACGAAAGACGGGAGTTCGGAGAACGACGAGAGCACGCAGGAGGGTAACCTGCAGAGCCCGTCGTCCGCCTCAGAGAAAACGCCGCGGCCCTTCACCGGCAAGGTACCGCCGCCACCAGCCACAGACCAGAAACCAGCAGTGCCTATAGCCCCGGTGGCTGCCGCCGCAACCACCGCCACCATGCCGGTAGCCACAGACAGCAGCGACCCATCACCCATGGACTGCACCACCACCGACCTGGGCACGCTCGCCAGCGTCGCCATCGGGGACGCCGGCAGCGGCAAGAGCGTGCTGCGCTACGGACAGTCTACGGGCAACTCATCCTCGGCGAGCCCTATCGGATCTCAATGCCAAACTGACAATTCCTCTTCCTCGGCATCCTTATCCTCCTCAACCTCCTTGTCCTTATCCTCGTCGTCATCATCCTCCTCATCCTCCATCAGCACCGGCTCCGTAGCTGCAGCCGGCAAAGTGTCCTCGCCCTCCGCTTCCACCATGCCTGTGATAACGTCGTCCTCCACCAGGGCGTCCTCCCCTGTCCCCGCGGCGGTAGCGCCGCTGGCCGCGGCTGTCCAGCAGCAGGAGCCGCAGCCGCATCTCTACCACCACGGCCACCACCAGCACCACCATGGTCACGGTCATGGTCAGTTCCCGCTGATAGCAGAGTGTCCTCCTGGCCCAGCCGTAGTCATTCCCTCCCAGGCCGGTGGCATCGTCCCCGCGGCTGCTTCGCACCCGCTAAGCCCCGCGGTGATGTGCGCCGCGGTGGGAGACGGCAGCGACAAGCCCAAGGTGAAGCAGGAGAAGCCGGACAAGCTGGACAAGCAGGACAAGTATCGCATGAAGGTTGCGGCCCTGCCACGGACCATGACACCGCCATCGGTGGCCGCGGCGTCCTCCCCATCCTCGTCCTCCAGCTCCTCAAAGTCGTCGCTTACGGCGTCCACCCCGCCGCTGCTAGGCGCCATGCCCATCTCGGCCTCCCTCAAGCCCCTCCAGACCAAAGCAGGCGCACCGCTGCTGCCCGAGAACGCCGTGAACCCGCTGCTGGTGGAGAACATCAAGAAGGAGAAGTCGAAGCACCGCAAGAAGAACAAGGAGCGGGATCGAGACCGAGAACGCAAGAGCAGCAGCAGCTCCGGCTACGGAGCCTCGCTGCACGGCGTGCCCGACAACATGGGACACTCGGCTGCCATGGACCCCCGCGACAAGATGAACGGAAGCCTCTACGGCAAGATCGCGGACTACGGCAAGGACGGAGTGCCCAGGATCCCTGGTGCCGCCGACATGCAGCTGGACCTGAACACGTCCTCGGCGTCCGTGGCCGGGGACAGCACATGCAACGAGAACGTGCAGAGCCCGGCTTACTCCGATATCTCCGATGCCAACGACAGCTCGCCGCCCGAGATGGACGCTGCGGAAGTCATCGGCAAGGACAAGGAAGAGAAGGTAACCATTAAACAAGTGTTGAGTTGGCACGTTGCCGCCCATGTGTAGGGTCTCTATGAAAGATGGCAGCAGTTTTAATAAATCGCTGAATTTTGTATTCAACATGCATGATGCTGTGGCAAGAACCACTTCGTGTGTGAGAAAATGCAACTTGCTATGCTCTTTTTCATTGTTGGCATGCAGTGTCGATTTTTCCTAGAAATTTTAGCAAACTAATTGACACTTAGTAGGCCTATGCACCATAGGTGTCCGACTTAGAGAGGTTTCAGTCTATGAGAGTTGGTTCAATTCACCGCAGCAATCACTTGGAAGACGCATCAAGTACTCATGCTAAGATTTGCTAAAATTTCGAAAAAATATTGACAATGCGTGCCAACAATGCAAAAATAAAGCATAGCAAGATACATTTTCTAACACGTGAAGCGATTCTCACCACGGAGTATTGCGGAAAAGGATAAAAAGCTACTTGGACAACATGAGGGGTTATAAGAGTCAGGTGCTTTTTGTGATCCGACGTTAGAAAACTCACATGGCTGCCACTGATCTTGTAAGTCAGACAAAATGTGAAGGTAGGGTGAAACATACAGTCTTCAAATGTGTAGCTTACCAACCAGTCCTAGCTGCTATGATTCGGCATTTATTGTGGAGTGGACAGACTTTATGGTGCGTTATAAATGGTTTTTTTTTTGTAAATTTCATTTGGCATGTGATCATTGAGTATTAATTTCATTGACAAAAGTTCCATTTTAGATCACATAAAGTCAGTAAATGATGTTGATTTCATCAGGCAAAGTCAGGCAATAATTTACTCAGTTCCAATTATCTGATTACGAAGACTTCCAGCATAACTGGGGTTCTCGCAATAAGGGTGTTGGATAGGATTTTGCCAAATGGAGATATTTCCAACTATGTGAAAATACATTTTGTCCGACATGAGTATTAAATTTTTTTTCTTGTCGGTGGTGCATAAAGTGGGTCCAACTTACGAGTTATGGGGTGTCCTAGAGGGGTTTCCCTATTAAAGTTAATTCTTTGGCACACTTCGAGTGCAGGGAAAACTGTCCAGCATAAAAGGGTGTCTGACAAGGATTAGGACTAGGTCTGACTGGTCTAGTATCCAACTAGAGAGCTTTTTCACCGTGTTTACTTTACTCGAGTCAAGTGCCCTAACAAGGTATTCTTTCTCCTTACAGGGCAAGCCCTCTGCTGAGCAGAGTCCCACCTCGGCCCACAACCTGGCTCCGTACCAGGTGTACGGCTACTACGGCCAGAACCCGTACGTGGTGCCTCCGATGCCGACGCCGAGCCCGCCGGTGGCCAGGAGCAACGGCAGCGCCGTGGAGCGGAGCATCATCAAGGAGGAGGTGATCAGCGTCGAGAAGCCCGAGGAGAAGACGCCCAAGGAGTCGGCGGTGAGCAAGCACTGGAGCGACCGCGGCCGGACGGGGAGCGCCGGCAACGCCATGGACGTTCGCAACGACGGCCCGGATCAGCGGGTGCCGCCGCCCAACGGCGGTGGCGCCGGACAGATGGTGGTTCCAGTGTCAGCCACCGGCCACCACCCCAACCAGCAGGAGTACCACCACATGCACCAGAAGCAGCTCATACAGCAGCAGCAGTACGCGTACTCCTCGTACAACTACAGCTACCACTACATGGAGCAGGCCTATCACATGCACATGAAGGCATCCACGGAGTCGCCCTACCAGAACCAGAAGCACCACCACCATCACCAGCACCAGCAGCAGCACACCCACCATCACCACCAGTACATCGGCGGTGGCGGCGGTGAGGACAAGGACGTGCGGCTAGCGGCACTGGCCTACAAGGAGAACGACATGAGGCACAAGGAAGCGGTGAGCAACAGCCGCGGCGACCGCGGCATGGCCGTGATGGCCGGCTCGGGTAAGATGTCCGAAGCCGTGGACACGAAGAGCTCAGGCGGTGATCTCGCCAAGCAGATGGGATTCGCTCACTCGCCGCAGAGCATTGGCAAAGACAGAGACTCTCGAGACAGCAGAGATTCCAGGGATTCCCGGGACTCGCACCAGGGCCAGCAGCCGCACCACGGTCAGAGGTCATCATCGTCCTCGTCTTCGTCGTCTTCGCATTCGGTGCAGCAGCAGCAGCAGCAATCCTCTCACCAGCCGGGAAGCAAGGTGGAAGCCCTCAGCGCTAGTCTGAAAGAGAAGCAGAACGAGAACCACCAGATCCTGAAGGAGAACATTGAACTGAAAACCCAGATGGACAGCAAGAAGTGCGGCGGCGGTGGCTACGACCGGTACGACGCCACCTCGCTGATGTACCAGCCGCAGACGTCCCACCACAACCGCAACGAGGAGCTGATGCGCTACCTCATGTACCAGCACGACAAGTCCGACGGCGGCAGCGGCAAGGGGCCCGAGGACCTGCACCGCAGCGGCAAGGAAGACGGCATCAGTGGCATCCCGAAGCAAGACGGCAGTGCCGTAGCCAAAGCTCAGGGTTCTTCCAAAGAGTCTCCAAAGCCCTCATCCCTGTCGACGTCCTCAATGTCTGCGAGGGCAGCGTCTAGTCCGAAGACGTCGGCGGTGGGCTCCAAGGAGGGCAGTGGCAAGGAGGTTGCCGTGGTCAAGAAGGACGGCAGCGATGCCGCAGAAACCAGTAAGGAGAAGAAACAGGAGTCCAGGGTCGTCCAGGAGGGACAAAAGCCCACCATGGAGACGCAAGGACCTCCACCGCCAACCAATTCCTACGCTTACATGCATCCGGCGTACATGCAGTCGCCGCATTACGGCCCCCTGGCCGCGTTCGATCCGGCGCACTCGGTTTACCGCGGCATGAGCCCGATGCTGATACCACCGGCAGGTCACTACCCCAACGCCCCCTACCTGCACCCGCAGATGCGCTACCACGTGCCCGGCGGTGGCGGCGGCGGTGACCCGCAAGGCGAACTGTCGCCCAAAATGCACCACCAGACCAAAGCCCTTGACCTCCTGCAGCACCACGCCTCGCAATACTACTCGTCTCACAAGATCCACGAGCTGCAGGAGCACGCCATCAAGTCACCCGGTGGTGGAGCCAGCAGTCAAGCCGTGAGCATGAGCAGCAGCTCCACGAAGCTGACCGAGAGCAGCACGGCGGCGTCCATCAGCAAGAGCGAGCCGCTGTGCAATCCCAGCAACCACGAGCGGAGATCGCCACCGCTGCAGCGCCACCTGCACACGCACCACCACACCCACGTGGGAGTCGGCTACCCCATACTCAGACAGTACGAACCGTATGGAGGTAAGCCGCTGGTTAGACACTGAGCCCGCAAACAAGGTGTGTAGAAAAACAGCGGTGTAGAAATTCGTGCCTGTTGATATCCCTAACCCATAACGTAAGGTGTACCAGAGTGTTGCTGATATTTGCTAACCGAACTTTGCCGTTGTAACCAGGTTTCAGAGCCCCGGGAGTGGATGTCATTGAAAAATCATTCGCAGGATCACGGAAAACTCGAAATTTGGTGCATGAAATGGTGTATTGGCATTCGGGCAGCATATTGCATATAGCATACTGTAGCTTTTATACATTATTGACGGTTCACGGGAAGTTGTTCGCCAACATTAGTTCGCAGAGAGTTGTTCGTATACTGTACTGCAAGTCACTGGCTTACTTAACCTAACCTATACATTACTTACGATGCGAACAACTTTCTGGACGTGGTAATTTACAAGTATGACACAAAATTTAATTTAATAATCCTTTAGGCTGTGAATTATTTCGTTAACCAATTAACGTAAAATTGCAATCCTTGAACCCTGAAATTCTCGAATCTCTGAAATTTAATATCACTGCGAAGGCCACATGTGTGATACAAAATTTCACGTAACGTAAAGTTAACATAGTTATATAGCCTACTAAGTTCTACAATCCTAATTTTTATAATAATAAAATTGGAATTCCTGAATCCTGAAAATTTAATATCGCTGCGTATGCCAAAAAAATTTATGTAATAATCCTTTACAACACAATTCAAGTTTAAGGCTGTAAATTGTTTCGTTAACCAATTAACCTAAAGTTATATACTAAGTTCTAAAATCCTAGTTTTTATTTTAAAAAAAAATTGGAATTCCTGAAATTTAATCATTGCTTATGCCACATGTCAAACACAAAATTTCATGTAATAATCCTTTGCAACACAATTCAAGTTGTAGGCTGTAAATTGTTTCATTAACCAATTAACGTAAAGTTATATACTAAGTTCTAAAATCCGAATTTTTAAATTTAAAAAATTGGAATCCTTGAAACCTGAAATTTGCACTGCATGCTGTATCAAGTTGTTGTTATTGCCCAGTGTTGTGGAGAAAAATACTGCCAAATTGTCATTTTCTGTTAACATCCAAATTGAAAATATCTCAAAATGGGAATTTTCGTCTTTCATTCACGAAATAAGATACTGGTGCTTTCTTAACAGTATTTAAAATACACGTTGCAAGCAAAAATGAATCTGTGTCGATGTCACGTTAGGGTCCTGTTTCTAAGACTAAAGTTCAAAATTACAAGTTTCTGAAGGTTTTTAGTCCTAGTTTTTTTTTTTATTTTATCTTTATGAATCATTATTGCTTCGTATGCAGAATTTTCAAAACCATCCACTCCCGAGCTTCACAAATGTGCCACGTTGAATTGAAATTCCACTTTAGTTTTTAGATGATGAAGTTCAAGTCTGTCCACTCTTCAGCTTGAGTTGAAGATGGCCTCGAACCCTCATCCTCTAGCTGGTGGATGAGCTTGCTTCGAGGCTAAGAACCTTTCCCAATTCAAATTCCAAGCTGAAGTGTCGATGACTTTAGTTACTTTGCTGCTACCAAAGTTACACGAAGTTTAAACTGCAGTCACTCAAGGTGCTCTCGTAAACGTTTTGCCATTTATGTTAAACTTTAAAATGATGATTTTCGTGTTGACCCGCTTTGCCGCATACAGATTTTTCAACACGAGTCCTGTTGCCACAGCGAGTGAATTTATTAGCCACAACCGTGGCTACCAGACCGAGTTAATTGGTGAAAAAATTACGGTTTGCATAGTAGACGATTTCACGACTTGATTTCGACATCGTAACTCGAACAATGCTATTTGAGCACACGCCTAAACACCCCTGCCACGAATGCACTTAATTGAGTTTGCGTTGAACGCTTAAATCATTCCCACAACAGAAAAAAAAAACTGGTTTCTGTTTTTACAATTTGAAAGTTTGCCTTTCATCCCACTGGCTCGCAAAAAAATGTTTTTGGCAAATGTGCGCTGGTTTGAATTCCTCGGAATCAACGTACTGAGTGTGTTGTCACTGCCCTCCAGTTTGGTTCACTTACTCCTTGCCAAAGTGGCCAAAAAAATGTCGTTTTCTCGACGATTTAAGGACGTAAAAACCGTTGAAACAGAGAGCTTGTTTTAGAGAGCGCTGAAAGTGAATGCAGTTTTTCTCCCAATGCTAATATTTTCCAACCTCTTTTTATCTCTGGGACGTTGTTCAACTGACAAAGTGGTTTGAAAATGTTCACGGCACTTGTCCGTCAAGTTCTATGGCCTAACCAAAGAAAGTGTTTGTTTGTTCTGTACTTTCATCTGCTGTAACCAATACTATTTCAGGGTGTCCCCAGAAATAAAATTTTCGACTTCCCTGACTTTTCCAGGATTTAAAATTACTTTTCCTGACCGCAGAAAAGTGCAAAAATGCGGGGTGTGCCAATGTCAGCAATTTTGCTGTATATGTAGTGCATTTATCCAGTATTTAAACAGGCGATACAACACAATTTTCATTTGGAAACAACAAATTTAGATTGGTTTTTAACTGACAATTTCATTATTAATTTCTTCCACTGAATTGCTCGTCATGTCTTGATTTTTGGGTTAGCCTAACAAAATATATCGTTGATTTGTTGAATTTCCCTTACTTTCACAACATTTTCCCAGTATTTCTCAAGTGTGTAAAAAAGAGCATAAATTCCTTTCTTTGTTTGGCCAATTTTGTAAATTGCAAAGTTTTTGCAGCTTCTGAAAAGTGCATCTCACTTATCATAAGTAAACTGACGGGTGCAATGCCATAAAATTTAAGCGGCAAAAAAACAGAATCAAAGGAATTTTAAGTGATTTAGACTAAATTTAATTCAGCTCATTACCTTGCTATCAATAAGTGAACACTACCATTACTTTAGATTCCAACGTCTGATGACATGCAAAAAATAAGACTCAGCAGTATGGATCTTACTGGTTTTATACAAAACACCCAAATAATGTGAAATTGCTATAATTTTGCAATGAAAAGCCAGGGTTCCTGTTAAGAAATGGCTTCTGTTATCGAATGAAGAAATTTTCAAACTGTTTTTAGTAACAGTCGTTAGTAACATAACCGTATTAGTCAACATCTTCGCAGTCAGTTATTTTGGCAATGCTGTTTCAACAGCACTTTGCGTAAAACGTTATTGGCATTAGCGAACGTTTACGAAATCCCAGTTTCTTATTCGGGGCAACCCCTCGTTGAATTCTCACCAAAAATAAGTCATAATCAGGGGTACTGCTTGAATTTCAAAATCCTGAAATTCAAGCACTGTGGAGACAATATCCCAGATCCTTTATGGGTTCTGGATTCAATATGCAGCATCTTGAGTTTCTCAAATAGAAAACGCAAATAATCTCGACTGTTACTCACAGCTATAGCAGGGTTCATACCGTCAGGGAAATGTTGACATTTTGACTGTAAGTCAGGGAAATTCATAATATCTGCAAATTTGTTGTGGCATAACTCTTTTGACTTCAAAAGCATTAGAAAAGCTGTATTTGTGTTCTGCTTTTTCAAAGAATATGTCCTCAAAAATTAAGTGTTTGGAGATCTAGTGGTTTCAACCACTTGTGTTCGCAGCGTTTGTTAATACACTAAAAATTCAATATTTCTCGTAATTTTTAAAATGTCGCCTATGGCAGTCTCTTAATTATTAATATTATTATTTCTTCTTACAAAATTGTGGGCTAATTTCATCGTTTCGTGATAAGACCTTATATTTTCTAAAATTTCCGCCATACGGTATATTTGCTAGGACCAAATAAGTAAAAATTGTTTCTTCAAATTGTGTGGAAATTTTCCAAAAAGTGTCTGGAAAACCTGGAAAAGTAAGAGAAATGCAATTGAAGCTTTGACTAGTCATCTTGACAGAAAAATACAAAATATAGTTAATTGTAGTGTTGCGGATAAAGTTGTAATTACGTGTAATTTTTTTTTGATAAGTCAGGGAAATTTAGTTGCAAATTTTGGCATGAACCATGTATAGTGTTGCCGCATACACAGTGTACTGTATTTTCCCCTTCTTTCTTTGCAGCTCTTATTGTGAGTCAACAAACAGTCGCTGCCGTATCATCGGGAATGATGCTGCCGTTTCCGGCCAAGTGAAATTCCAGGCGAAAAAGAGGAGCAAGGTGGTGCCAAAATGGAGTCTTAGCTCTGAGTGCCAGAGCCTCCTCCGGAGCTATTTTTCACTTTTTAAGAAGCCACGAGAGAGAGTGAGAGAGAAAGAAAGAGCGGGTTCGTCCTAACCGTCATGCGCTGGATACGCATGCCGTAGAGCCAGGAGGAGGAGGAGGAGGATTGGTGGCCCATCCGGAGCCCGAAAATATCTCCAGGACTCTTCCCCGCTCCCGTTTTCTTCGCTGTTTTTTTAACATCCTTCTACCTCCAACACACGGGATAAATGTGCGCGCGTGTAAATGTTAGTGTTGCTTTCACTACCGTACTGTAGAAGCTACTCAGATTGTGACTAGGCTTACGGCACCGGAAATTCGTCCCGCGAACTGCTTTTAGCTCCCCAGCCTGTCTTTCACTAACTTTTTTTTTATTCTCTCCTGCACTCGTGAACCAGAAGTGAGGGTACGAAGCCCATCCATCCTTCGGGGTGTCTGGCAAACTTCCACTGAATTTGGAAATTATCGGACACCATTTTGTCACTTGCCGGATCCTCTCAACCCTTAACCGAACTGACCGCTCCTCGGTACATATCGTCCTGTAGACTAAAAAACTTAAGCATCATTATCCGAGTATCAAAATGACTCGCTCAAATCTTTTTGTGAAATAGCCCAGGTTATTTAACAGTAGTACTGTATTTCGAATTTTAAAACGATTAAGAAACAATAATTTTGTCCACACGGTTATCTGCACTAAATTTGACCAGGCCCTCTGGTTACTGCGATATCAGATCAAGAGTAAAAATCATTTACACTAAGCATAAGCCGACTGGGTGTCTACCGCATTGAAGTATTGAAATTTACATTTAGGTCATGGAATTTTTGCCTTAGATTGATTCACACAGGGGGTGATTCTGGAAAACACAATTTAGTGAAGACAAAACATTAATAGCCCCATTATATTCTAATAGGCAATGCAAATTTTTTGAAATCATGAAAAAGCCTTTGAAAAGTGATGGAGTTTGCAATTCGAAATCCAGTAGACACCCTGTCGTATCCTTATTAAATTCTTCGTTATCAAAATCTTATGTACAGGGTTCGTGCCAAAAGTTGCGAATCAATTTCCCTGACCAAATCTGATTAATTTCCCTGATTTATCAAATAAAAAATGTCACGAGTAAGTAAAATTAACTTTATTTGCAACACTACAATTAAGTATATGTATATTTTTTTGTATTTTTCTGTGCAACTAACTTTCCCTGACTTAATAGACAAAATGTCAACATTTCCCTGACTTCCCCAGACGGTATGAACCCTGATATAATAAAGTCAAGTAACCATGTTGTACAAGCTATGAAACCATCAGTCCTGCTCCAGAACTTTCCGAATGTCCCTCCCCATTATCAAATTATTATTGGAAAGCTCCTTGTGTATTAAAAAATGTGTTCATTTTATGAACATAATTAAATCTGTGCTCGTTGAGTTTGTTTTAATTAAACAAAAAATACACGAAAACTTAACTCGCAAGCTATTTCATGTCCCAGACCACTATATTCCCGGACGATCAAATGTAACATTGTTTAAAATGTAAGGTTGGAAACACGTTCGGTACCCGGCAAGGCTCGTGTGAAATTCAGTTTCGAGTAGAAATCTTAGCCTCTGTACAGGCAACAGCATTACTTCGAGTTACTTTTCCAGCCTTCGAAGGCATCCGTGGCTTTCGTACCATCTCACCAGCAGTGCTTTTTCATTCCCTCCCTCACTTCCGGTTCACAAAGCCACTCTTTGGGGGTTTTCCTCGCCGCTTTCTTAGGAAACAAATCTTGGACGGTCGATGGAGTTAGGAACTGTGCCGTACGTGAATACGCTGGCCACCTTTACCAAAGGAAATATTTCTCCCGATTGCTAAAACTGCTTATTGCTCGTGGCCGCAGTCTCGGAGAAAGCTGTTCGAGTGCGGAGGATTCTTGCGTCGAGTGCGGAGGATTCTTGCGTGATGACTTTGCCGAGTGAGACATTGCCGCGCCAATTCTGTTTCTTACGTTCGGTCCTGCCCAACTAGCTGACACTACTAACCGCCGCTGCCACATTATCCGATACTAACCCCCCACCCCGGGCCAAAAGGATTTTTGTCAATTGTTGACTGACCGTGGACTATGCGCAGTTGCGAAGGGAGTTCTTATGTAATTGTAATCGTTCCAGAAGTGTGTATGGAATATTAGTCGAATGAGACGTGAACTACGATTGTCGTGTACGTTTCTCCTTGTTAGCGATGGTGGCGCTGCTGTGATCTGGACTTTTCTGGCCACGCATCCGTTTTTACGCTCCTTTTCTCACCGATGAAGTTCAGGACTCGTACACGTTTTCCATCCCAAAAATGGCCGAGGACGTTCAGACGAGACAAAAACGGGAAATGGTATTTTTTTTTGTTTCGTTGTTGTTGCTTTTTTGTTCGATTTTAAGTTAGTTTTTTTTTTATAAAATGCACGTCGCTAAAGTTGGATACCTGGTGGAATTTGGTGACTGCACTCTTGTGTCTTTTTGGTGATACGAGGTGACCTTAAATTCAACGCACCAAACTCGTGATTTGAGGCAAGTGTTAATAGACTTTTCGCACCCGAGAACGTTGATGTTCCCAACGTGTGTTGAATTTACGATCACGATACGGCTGTGGATTGTACGACCGTCTGCCGATTTTTGATTTCTGCTAGTGGACAAGCGGGGG
>JAQGAF010000672.1:0-43704 GCA_034687865.1 Kryphioiulus occultus | reverse complement strand
AAACTGCTTAAAACACGTTTTAAAATGCATTCGAAAATGCATTTTCAAGTATATATGTCAATACAGTTTTGAAACTAAATTCGTCTCAATCTACAGACATTTTCAAATGTATTTTTCAATGCACGTTTTATAAGGCATTTCTAGATGCATTACCATTATATATGGGTAATAAATTGGTAAATTTATTTCATTTTCTAAAACCAAAAATTCACTTAGAAATTCTTAGCTAGAAATGCAAACGAACTACTTTCCAGCGTGCATTACAAAATACATTCACCAACATGCACAATACATCGCAATATGCATTATATAATGCATTACAACGTGTTTAAAACCCATTTTAAAAGGCATTCGAAAATGCATTTTCAGGTATATTTGTCAATACACTTTGAAACTAAATCTTGAATTACAAATTTAGAAATTTATCCTAATTAAAAAATAATTAAACAACGTGGACATAATTTTGTTCAAATTATTCAAATTGATAAAATAAAATTGCTAAAATAGTGAAAAGAATTATTGAAACGGTCAATAATATTGCATGTCTTAGCCTATAGTGAATTTCTAAATGCATTATCATTGCATGTGGGTATCTGATCCAGATTCCAAGTCTGTAATACATCGGTAAATTTAATCCATTTTCTAAAACATAAATTTCTCTTAAAATTTCTTATCAAGAAATGTATGTCACGTGTTTTATTCGTAAGGTATGAAAGAAAACCCATCAAAAATTGCGTTTTCGGACCCAACATGGCCGCTATGTTAACCCTTTCTTTGCTCATCATGACACCCCTGGTGGCAAGTGCTCAAAACAGGAGACATGTCGGACAAGATGGCGGGGGTCAGGGGGGTCAGGGGGGGACAGGGGGTGTAAATAAGAGCATACGTTCGTCTATTGGCTTTTCGTGCGAGCTAAGAGAAAAAGATGATTGTAGGCCTATTGTAGTGTACAGTTATTCATATTTAATGAATTCTCGACAGATGGTATAACGCACAGAAAAGCCATCTTGATGCCCCCTGTACACCTCCTTACCCCCCTCAACCCCCATTTTTCCTCCTTCAAAAATGACGGCAGTGGCTGCAGATTAGACGTGGGGATTTGGCTTTTTTTCTCCTTCTGATATCATTTTTTTTCTCTGAGAGTATGGATTTAAGTCATCAAAAAATATATGGCGGTAGGGGTTAAGGGGAAGGGGGGGGGGAAGAAAATCTCACACCAAGATAAAAGGTCCCGTGTCCAAAGAGAAATGACACTGAGAAAAAGGCCCTTTATGCGCATCGCTCGCCCAGCCAAATGTCATAAAATTCAATAAACGGTCGAGAAAATGACAAAAAATCCATAGCGGAATTAGAAAATAGCAAAAAACTGGGATAAAGAGAATGAAATGGGCAAAGTTGCCGAATGACGTTACTAGATGGCGCCACTGATGTGTCGATTCTTTGCCCGAAAGCGAGTATAACCAAGCCTACATGTTATGGTACTGCATTTAGAAATATTATACGTTTAGAAATGCATTACAAGACATAAATTGGAGAATACATTTAAAAATGTCTGTTGATTAAGACAAATTTAGTTTACAACTGTATTGACAAATATACTTAGAAATGCTTTTGCGAATGCGTTTTAAGCACTTTGAAATGCATTATAACATGCATATTGCGATGTATTATGTGTGTTGTAGAATATATTACGTAATCCATAGCGGAATTACGAAAATAGCAAAAAAAGCCGAAATGGATAATGTTGACGAATGATGCTGCTAGATGGCGCCACTGATGGGTCGCTTCTCAGCTCGAAAGCAAGTATAACCATGCCCACGTGTAATGGTAATGCATTTAGAAATGCATTATAAGAAATGTATTGGAAAATACATTTACATTTCAAAATGTCTGTAGATTGAGGCAAATTTAGTTTCAAATGTGTTTTAAGCAGTTTTTAATACATTGTGGAATGCATATTGCTATGTATTATGTGTTTTGGAGAATGCATTATCTAATGCACAATGTTAATGTATACATGTAAGCTTAGTTTGCAATGAGGAATATGTTGCGTAATGCATAGTGTAATGCATTGAAGAATGTGTTTTACAATGCAATGGCAGAAGCCTCGCTATATTTCATAATTTCAAGGTTTAAAAAAATCCCAATTCTGATATTTGAAAAAATTCTGAATTTATAAACATCTAAAATATTCAATAAATAAATTACAACTGGCAATGAAATAAAAGTTTAAAATTCAAAAACACACAGATTTCATTCAATTCAATGCAGCACAGGTAACTTTTGTTAAGTATGTAGTTTCGAATACATCGGGAAATACACGAGTCAGTATACCTTGTTTTATAATGCATCGTAAAAAGCATTAGTAAAATGCATTTTTGTTTACATTACCAAATGTATTTCGTGTTGCGGTAAAAACGACCAATGCATTTGCAATATATTTTGTAATTCGTAATGCATTTCACAAAGCATTTGAAATGCATTTCCTTTCCATTTTGGATGGCCAATGATTATTTCGTCAAAATCCTAATTAAAACTTGACATACCTCGGTTATTATTCGACTACGATTGGTGTAACCCAACCTCTGGACCTTCTTGACTTTCAATGCATTTTTGTGAAACTTAAACTTCCCTTTTATCTCGAAGGTATGTTGTGTATGGAATGCCCCTTGGCTCAGTTTGTACACTTGATACGACTCATTAAACTTGCATTATTAATATCGTGATCAATAACACAATTTCATTTGAAATGTACAGTGTATATTGGTTCAATAATCAAAATTCAAATTAAAAAATTGAAATTTAAAAAAATTGAAAATGATCTAATTGGACGTTGGCATTGAATTGATATTTTTTGATTAAATTGATTAAATGTATGTAGGTCAGCGTGGTTTCGATCAATTTCAATTTTCAACTTCGCGTGTTACATAATTGTGTATCGATGATTTTACTGTAAATTTAGATCAACTTTTTATTGAAATTTATGACTGGTTTTAGTGAGTTAACTAAGCTCAAATATTCATGTTAAACGTTGATTAGCAGGGTCAGAGTTCATGTTCGAACACATTAACCGTCCGTTAAATATCAGCTGCGCAAACAACATTTAACAGTTCGTTAACTTTTATAGAAGTTTTGTCAAAAGCACGCAGTGTTGAATTTCTAAGGTATTTTTTTCATTAATAATGAAATAATGTTCAGTCATCAAATCTGAAGATGCTGATTAAATTTAATTGCCGATAAAAGTCGACTTAATCACTGATTATCAATGCTAGCTTCGCAGCTAATCGATGCCTGTACTGAAAGTTGTGCAACTTGACATTATGAAACCACAATTTCTTCATCAAATCCAAAAAAAAGCTTGTCATTTTGCCTATAAATTGGTAATCGGGAAATTGGTAATTGGGGAATTGTCAATTAAAACTAACAGCACATCGAGTGTTGCACCAAGTGATTGAGTCGTGTGTTATTAATAGATCAAGGATAGTGACATAAAATAATCAAGTACTATTGTTTGGGTAGCACCATGGCAACGAGTCATCCAATTGAAAAAAAAAACATCAGATAAGAAAAGCCATAGTCCTACTGTATTTCAAATATAAATTATCTTTAGTAATATATCGATGTTTTCGTTAGAAATTTAATATTTCCGAAATTATAGCCTTAACAAGTTTATGCATCATATCTGACTGAAAATTAATCTCAAAATCATAATTAATCAAGTCAAAAATAAGCAAAATTAAACGTTGTTAAAAAGTAGTCTAGTCATGTAAGAATCAAAATTATAAATGATCCAAAATTCAATAACTGATACATAGTGCGAAAAACTAAAAAATGATTCATTTCAGTGACGTGAGAGTTGACACATTTTCAACAAATTTATCAAAGTAAGAGTTTTTTAATTTGTTTTAAACAGCTATTAGTGTAATTAAAATAAAGTTTTAAAAAAGCTTTAAACAAGTCATTAAAAGCTAAAGCTAATTTAATGACTTTTCGAACACGTATACATGAAATTTAACCAAATTGTCAAAAATGACTCGGCGAGTACTTCCATGACTTATGACCCGCAAAAGTTCTTACCAATATAAGTAAGAAATAAAAGACTTCCTTTATAATTTAACTGAAAACATTGCTTTTGCCATTATATTTACAAAAAATGTCCATTAACTACACCAAAGTCAAACAGACCAAAAAGTCATTCAAGTCCCTTGCAAGTCATTAAATTGGCATTAGGATCAGTTGCATACTGTGACTTTGGTTTTGGCATTGAACATTTTTGAAATTCCTTAAGTAACGCCCTTCATAATTTAACTGAAAAAACTACATCAAAGTCATACAGACCTAAAAGTCATTAAAGTCCCGCACAGTTCGTTAACGTACCATTACGCTCATTTGCACAGTATGACTTTGGTTTAGACATTTAACATTTTTGAAATTCCTTAAGAAACATTATAATTTAACAGACACAACAATATGCTTTTGCCATGGCATTTCCAAAAAAGTCCAATAACTACACCAAAGTCACACAGAACTAAAAGTCATTAAGTCCCTTACAAGTCATTAAATTGGCATTAGGAGTCATTTGGTTTAGCCATTTAACATTTTTGAAATTCCTTAAGAAATCTCTTTTATAATTTAACTGAAAACTTTGCTTTTGTGCAGGAAATGCATTTCAAATGCATTACAAATTGCAAAATATATTGCAAATGCATTGCTGGTTTTTATCGCAACACGAAAATACACTTGGTAATGTAATTATAACAACAACGCATTATAAAATATATTGACTCGTGTATCTCACGATGTAGTCGAAACTACATCTTTACAAAAGATAGATGTGCTACGTTGAATCGAATGAAATTGATGTATTTTTGAATTTCAAACTTTATTTCATTGCCAGTTTAATTTATTTATTGAATATTTTACATGTTTCTTAAATTCAGAATTTTTTTTTAATATTTTATAATTACGAAATACAGCGAGACTTCTGGCATTTTACAATGCAGGTAATATAAATTGTATAATACATTCTCCAATCCAAACTGAATACATTACACAACATATTCTTCAATGCAGTTTGAAACTAAATTTGTCTCGATCTACAGACATTTTAAAATCAGTATTATAATGCATTTCTAAATGCATTACCATTGCAATATTCCGCAAGAGCAAAATACATGATGGAATGCGCCACCAATGGATACGGCCAGGTACCGTATACATGTATATTCAATATTACCCATCGTTCGGGAGTGATGACGTATTTCCGGAAAAGTAATCTCCCTCTGTCAAGTACTCTCCTATTAGTCGAATTAACATATTTTTAAGAGCGTTTTCACCCCCACTTTTCTTAATGAAGGGGAAATTAAGACTTTCATCCCCTTCGCAATTACTCGCTCTATGGCACCGCTAACAGACAATCACAATCGCTGTACTAAATAATAATACCATCGTCTTAATGAAATGAGTTTTAACGTACCATCGAAATAGAAGGATAGGGGTGGGGGTGGAGTTGGGGGTTAATTCAGCGTTGAAATATTAAAATTGCCAAAGGGGAATTTGACTAAGAAAAAATAAGCCTTTCTTGAAGAAGTGAGGAAAAACCTATCCATTGCGCGGAGAAATTAATGCAATGCATTAAAAAATTAAACATGCATTTCACCAGTGTGTCACCGTCAACCACGGGGTGAAAAAACTATGTCAAATATCAGATAAGCGAGATTTTGCCTCTTGGTGGAGGCCGTCATCTTGGATGACTTGTGTGCCACACTGCGGACTGCCCTGTCACGTGACTGGGGATTTTTTCGTCATTTTGTTTATGCGGAACCAATGGTCAATAGTACTGAAAGCGTTAACAAGACAGACAGTTAAACGGATCGTGTAATGGAGGCAGTACTGATGGTTTGATGCGAATGTGATGATTACTGATTATTTTATCGGCATATTGACAGTAATAATGGTGTGTAGGGTCCGCAATACGCGTATTTCGTATGTGGAGGTTTTACAGTCAGTCTTACTGACAATAATACATGCATTTCTTAATGCGGACCCTACCCGTTCAGTATTACTGTCATTATTACAATTCTGACAGTAAGTTATCCGAAAATTTGGATAATCGTCAGTAATGAGAATGAAACAACAATCCATCAGTACTGCACCCATTATACTGACAATATTAGAAGTATTTCTTATAAAGACGTTACCCGGTCAGTAATACTGACAATATTTCGACGCTGAAAGTAATTTATCCAAAAATTCGGACAATGAACAGTAATCGGAATTTGACATCAATCCGTCAATATTGCCCCATCCACAAACAGTATTACTGACTATGTCTGTATTCGTTGAAATCGACAGTATTATTGATTGGGCGAGGCCTGTAGAAGTAATTTCGTGATACCTGTAATTCAAGAAAATATTTCATAAGCTAAAAATTGGTAATGCAGTCATTCAATCATCAGATGTCGAAACAGAAATTTCAAAAATTAAATTGATGACATTTTTTGAAATGTAAAGAAAATTCACGAGACAACAATACGGAAGGGAACTTTGCTGTCTAACCTTAGACGGTCGGTATTACTGAAAGTATTTCGAGGCCGACAGTAATTTATCCTAAAATTAGGATGAAATAATTTAAAGACTAAAAAAATAATAAAAATCAAAAACCAGTAATCATAATTCGACATAAATCATAAGTCCATCAGTACTATGTCCCTTACACGTTCAGTATTAATGTCTGTATTTGTCGCCACTGACAGTATTATTGACTAAGCGCAATTTCATGTAATTTCATGAAAATTCAAGCTAATGTTTCATAAGCTCCAAATTTGTAACGCACCATTTGATCATTTGCTGTCGAACTGAAAATTTAAAAAACTAAAATTCATGAAAATTTACGAAATTCATTCGCTAAACATATTCATTGGCACATTTCAGGTAATTTAAATAATCAAATTTAAGGAACACACACGAAAACCCAATTTGCATACTAGATGACGCAAAGTCCATGCTACCCCTTCACAATTTTTTTTTACCAATTTTTTCCTAACATCTTTCATTGCGCAATTCATAAGGGCCCAAATCTTTGAAAAGCAAGAAATGCATGAAATATAATCCTGAACTTCCAGCTGTGCAAGCGAACATGATGCCATATGTAAAACTAACCGATTTCCTAATGTGTAAAAAAAACACGTCACAATAGCGAGAAAAATGTTCGCGTAACCCAATAATGCAAAATTATTTTGGACCAAACACACACGCATATCCCTCAAAATAACCGTGATTTTCTAACCTAACCTGACCTAACCAACCAACATACGCCCTTTGCTGCCTTCCCAAATAAGCAAGAAAAAAAACTCCCGCTTAGGGTTCCACGCGCCCGCTAGATGGCGCCACCCGCGCCACTGCCGGTGGCGCCATCTAGCGGGCGCAATAGGAAGCTCTGAGAGGAATTTGTCCGTAGGGCCTCCAGGGCCCTAAGTAGCGGTCCTAGCTCAAGCCTAATAGCTCAGTAAGGCGGAAACACACCCGTTTCTCCGCTGTTGATCTTTTGGCGCATCAATAATTAATGGTAATAAATACGACACCGAAAGTATTAAAGTGCATTCGTAGAGAGCCATAGAGAGTGAGAGAGAGAGAGACATATAGAGGCAGATGATGGAGAAAAGAGAGAGAGAGAGAGAGATTGTGAATAAATAAATAAATAATGTTGGCTCCCAGAGCGCCCCCTACAGCAGGACCCGAGCGAACCGAGCGCGTATTAATACCCCCGATTACTAATTCATGTTCAGACATGTTTCTATTCAATTAACACGACCTTGCCTCATAAGAAATGCACCAGGCAAGGCGTTTAAGCCAATGAAAAGCCCGTTAATATTTTATCAACGACGGAATTAATTTTTCACAAAAATCACGATTTAACCTCTCGTTTTATTAATTTTTAATTTACGGGGCGCCAATTAAACGCCCGCTTTATTGCGAGGCGCCTGATGATGAGTGGAGATGTTGATAAAAATTTCAACCAAATTTTTCAACCTAACTGGGAGGCTGGTAAACGCCCTTGCCCACCCCCGCAAAGGACCTGAAGGCCCAACGGCAACTATAGGGCCCGTGCCGGTGATCATTAGTGGTCTACGGGTTCGTAGATTGACATAGTATTGTATGCAGTTGATGTAGCTCATTAAACAAAAGAGACAATCCTTGCCCACCCCCATAGGACCGACGGCTCAATGACAACGTTAAGGCCCTTACATTGCCAATGAGTAATATTACCGAATTATTACCAATATTACAGGCATCAAAATCAGTCTATGGGTCCGGAAATGTATGCAGTTGGTGCAGTTCCATCAAACCAGAAGAGACAGCCCTTGCCCACCCCCAAATGACCCCAAGGCCCAATGATACTGCTAGGGTCCTTCCATTGACAAAGATCAGTATCGGTATATAGGCCTACATACTTTTGTGTGCAGTTGATGTAGCTCATTAAACCAGAAGGGGCACTCCTTGCCAACACCCTAAAGGACCAAGGGCCTAATGCCAACGGTCCTTCAATTGGAAAAGATCAATATCAGTCTCGTTCTACTTTTGTATGCAGATGATGTAGTTCATTAAACCAGAAAGGATAGTCCTTGCCAACCCCACAAAGGACCAAAGGCCCAATGACGACGTTAGGACCCCCTCCAGCACTGTAATCCCCTCCTGAAAAATTGCAATTTTGTTAATACGTGGTATTGCCATTAGGCCATCGATATTCAATTATTTTTGCATTGGTTTCTGCACGAGAACCTGTATAAACAAACACTGTCTAAAGTAATGTCCTCTCTAAACTAATGTCAGATTCTGGTCCTGATGTGGGACCAATGTTAAATCGAATAAAACCTACATAACCTGATGTTTAATCATTTTTGCATCGGTTTTTAAAGTACAACCTATCTAAACTAATACTGTATAACGTGATGGAACCCCTCTCTAAACTAAAGTAGGAGCCATGTTAAATCTAATAAACCTTTATAATCAGGATGTAAAAAAGCTGTGCCCTAAAAGCGGGAAATCACTGCTAGCACAACAGCACTATAGGGCAGCACAGCATGTGCTAGTTAGGGGTCGTTCATAAAGGACGTCCAAGGTTGAAACCTATCTAAACAAATACTGTCTAAAGTAATGTCAGGTTTGTTTGTTTTTAAACAGTATTTACTTAGATAGGTTCATATCTAATCAAATACAGTCTAACGTAATATCCTCTCTAAGCTAATGCCAAGCACCGGTTCCCCACGTGGGACCCATGTAGGATCTAATGAACCTCCATAACCTGATATTCAATAATTTTCGGATTTTTTTTGGTTCCACAATTTTCGCGAACTAATACCACAGTTTCTAAGGCAGAAAATTCGTCAAAATATGAAATGCAAAGATGCAAATATCAAAGTGACTCGTTTACCTGACAATAGTTTAGAGGGGATATTACTTTAGACAATTTTTGCGTAGATGGGTTCTACTGTAACAGTGAGTCGGTAAATGCACGTAGCCTTGTATACAATTGATGCAGTTAATTAAACCAGAAGGGACCATTTGTCGCTTGGGTTTCACACTCCTAAAGGCTTATCGACCTAAACCTCCACCAAACTTCCACCAGGGGCCCTTAGAAGACACCCTGTAGATCGTGACTTCGGGTGCTTGAATAATACACACGAAATTCACGCAAACAACGCGTTATTGTCCCGTATTGGCTGCGGATTATTGATTTATAAATAAATAAATTCTGGATGAATAATTAATTCCGCATCGGCGGCAATTGACGAGTGGGAAGCCGTTCTGCGCCAACAGATGGCGCTGCCACCGAGGGGGTTGCGGATGCCACCAGGTGGCCAAACAACTTTCCAAACATAATGTTGACTTGAAACTCGCTATAAATTGATGTAAATGACGTACGATTATGTGTCTATATGGTTCATACCAAAATTGGCAACTCAATTACCCTGACTTTCCCTGACCAAATCTGATTAATTTCCTTGGCTTATCAAAAAATGTTACGAGTAATTAAAATCAACTTTAAATGCAACACTAAATTGACCACATTTTTTTATTTTTCTGTCAGGATGTCTAGCCAAATGTTCGATTGAATTCCCCTGACTTGTCCAGGTTTTTGGTCCGAGCAAATATATCAAATGGCGGAAATTTGAGAAATTATATATTTGATCACGAAATAATGGACTTAGCTCACAATTTTGCCAGAAGAAATGATAATATTAATAATTAAGAGACTGTCGTAGGCGAAAGTTTTGAAAAATTACGAAAAATATTGGATTTTTAAAGTGTATTAGTATTAATATTAATAACGATGCGAACAATAGTGGCTGAAACCACTAGATGTCAAACCTTGCATTATTGAGGACTTTTCTTTGAAATATTAAAAAATTCTTCATAATGACGGAAACGCCGTAAGCTAAATTTTTTTAACACAAATAATGCATTTTAGGTGAATTTTTCATAAGAAAATTAATGATAATTATAAAAATAATAATGAAAACGTCATTGGCGAAATTTTTAGAAAAAGTGGATCACAATACAGCTTTTCTAATGCTTTTCAAGAGGTACTTATACCAATCAAAATAGTTGTGCCACAACAAATTTCCACACATTATGAATTTCCCTGACATCCACCTGAGTTTCCCTGACTTAATGGTAAAAATGTCAAGATTTTCCTAACTTTCCCTAACCACATTTCATTTCCCTGACTTTCCCTGATGGTACGAATCCTGTTTTGTGTCTACAATTTAAATGTTGGTAGAATAATTTTAGTTACCATTATTCCACACACACACACGCAAACAAACACTTTAAAATTTGCTGAATTTTCACAATATTATCCCAAACACGAGCATACAGGGTGACTGACGAGTGTTACTATTAGTGATAATATACCGTTAAGCCGGTTTTTATAATCAATTTCTGTTATTCCATGTTATTTCCTCGCAGAATGAAATCTCCCAGGAAAATCATAATAAATTATCGGGAATCTTCACGCATTATTACGTAGGTGCAGATTTTCCTACTTATATCTATATACTGTAATCTTATTATAATGCTAAGTCACGTGGTCGTTTTTAAGATTTTAGGAGTGCGGAGATGTTTCGGGGAATTTTTTTAAAATTCATTAACCACCTTTCTAATAAAATACAAATAGATTATTAACATTTAAATGTGATGCTCAAAAATCCACATGTTAAAGCCATAAACGACATAACATGACACTTTGAGAAAACTGTCCTTTTAAATGTGCTAATAAATAAAAGAACGAGCAGATACACATGTTAATCATTACTTTCAAATCATGGCATGCTTTTTGCAAACGTTTAATATTTTTTATTAAAATTGTTTCATTAAAATTTTAATCCTGGGATATTTTTTGTGTGAGAGAAATTTGTCCGTGCGCTGGACAACAACATTAGGTTGCCTTTAAATAAAAATTATATACTTTTTTGTTCCTTATGTCGTTGTCCAATGCACATATTCATTCACTTCAATGTGTGATCGTGTCCTAAAGTGATTGCAAGCTGGTGTAAGCTGAAGAATTTAAACATACATTTTTATTTTATAAATTATTGAAATGGATACAAATTCCATGACCCTGTTGTGAATTTCATGACTTTTGAATGACTTCCATGACCTGAATCTCATTTCATGACTTTTCCATGGCTTCCATGACCTGAGTCTCATTTCATGACTTTTCCATGGCTTCCATGACCTGAGTCTCATTTTATGACTTTTCCATGACTTCCATGACTTTTGAATGACTTCCATGAACTTGATCTCATTTCATGACTTTTCCATGACTTCCATGCCCTGAAGCTCATTTCATGACTTTTGAATGACTTCCATGAACTGGATCTCATTTGATGACTTTTCCATGACTTCCATGCTCTGAATCTCATTTCATGACTTTTCCATGACTTCCATGACTTCTCATTTCATGACTTTTGAATGACTTCCGTGACCTGGACCTCATTTCATGACTTATCCATGACTTCCACGACCTAAATCTCATTCCATGACATTTCCATGACTTCCATTGACCCGAATCTCATGTAATGACTTTTCCGTGCCCTCCACTGACCTGAATCTCATTTCATTACTTTTCCATGACTTCCATGGCCCAAATCTCACTTCATGACTTTTCATGACTTCCATGACCGGTAGACACCCTGTTTAAGTAGCGATGATTCCAAAATTACCACCGTTTTTGCAACCAGTTAGCAACTTTTTCGCAGCCAGTTTGCAACCAGTTTGCAATGGCCAATCAGTCTTGCAATCACTCCGCAACCAGTTTGCAATTGCCAATCGGTCTCGCAATCACTTCGCAACCCGATTTTTCCAACGAATACATGTATTATATATGTTTTTTCCAATACTGGTCCATTTCCATTTCCAGGATCAAATGAAGTTCCGTGGCCCTTGCACGGATGGCTTCGTCACCTCCTCTTTCGGGCCCTTGCAGGGCAACTTGTTCGGGGGCCTGGATGACGGCCTGCTGAGCCGTGCCGAGGCCCTAGCAGCAGTGGACATCTCCAAGCATGCCGGCAGTGCTGCCAACCAGGGTCTGCAGCTGAAGCACGACATGATGTACCACCACCCACCCATGGGGTCCACGCACCCCTCGTCCAACGGCCGGCCCCACCACCAGATGGGGCACCACGGACCCATGGACGGCATGGACCTCTTGGACCCCATCGCCTCAACGGGCATGCCCGGTCTGACACCCATGACCTCAGACGCATCGGCCGTGGTGGGCCAGCACGGTCACGTGGGGCACCCCCACCAGCTGCACGCACCCGTCTACGGCCACGGCATGAACTCCATGATGGGAGGGTCCCACGGCCTAGGGTCTCATGCCTCCGTGGCCATGCACGAGACAGACGCTGACCCCAGAGAGCTGGAGTCATTCGCCGAACGTTTCAAACAGCGTCGAATCAAACTCGGGGTGACCCAGGCCGACGTGGGCAAGGCCCTGGCCAACCTGAAGCTACCCGGTGTGGGTGCCCTATCCCAGAGCACCATCTGCAGGTTCGAGTCATTGACCCTCAGCCACAACAACATGATCGCCCTCAAGCCCATCCTACAGGCCTGGCTGGAGGAGGCTGAGGCCCAAGCCCGCAACAAGAGAAAGGACCCCGATGCTCCGGACGTGCTGCCCAACGGGGAGAAGAAACGGAAGAGAACGTCCATCGCAGCCCCCGAGAAGCGGTCCCTCGAAGCGTACTTCGCGGTGCAGCCGAGGCCCTCCGGAGAGAAGATCGCGGCCATCGCCGAGAAGCTGGACCTCAAGAAGAACGTGGTGCGGGTGTGGTTCTGCAACCAGAGACAGAAGCAGAAGAGGATGAAGTTCTCGGCAGTGCAACATTAGCGGCATCCGGAGACCGGCATAGGACCACTGACCACTGCCGGTGACTGGTTACCGGGACCGGTTGAGATGTGCGGTGTTAGGATGTTCGTGCGTTAGTGACGTTCATGGACAAACGAGGAAGATGGAGGATGATGGCCTCTGATGAAGAGGTTTGCCGATGAGGACGTCTGCCGGTGAGGACGTCTGCCGGTGAAGACGTCTGCCGGTGACGACGTCCGCCGGTAAAGACGTCTGCCAGTGAAGGACTATGGACATCTCCAGGAAGGCCCCGATAGCGGCTTCACGACAATCCAAATACAAAGCGAAAAAATAAGAAAATCCAACAAAATCCAACAACCAAAAAAAAGAAAAACTTAAGGTGGTGATGTGATGCTGAAATATTTTAACCGATGACCGATGCCAGAAACAGTGCGCCGGGGACATGGCTTTCCAGAGTTGCCGGTCATCGCCCACGGTTTTGTATGCAGGGTGTCATCGCTAGGGGACGTTTCTGGTAAACTGTATTTTTACTTTCTGATGGTTTCACGTCCAAATTTCAAATTTGCAAAGGCTTGTTTTGATGAATGCCACTGAAGAACAGGAGATGTTCACGTATTGTGTCATCAACTTTGTGGAAATTATAAGCCATTTATTTAGGAAAAATGTGGGTTAAAATCCATCATTTGTCAGTTTTGCAAAAATGTTATCAAATTTAAATGTAATTTTGGAAAAAATATAATATTTTTAACCAATTTTTATAAATTTTGATCAACTCGTGATTATTTCGGTCAATAATGATGTTATCACTTGGAGTGGTCTGATAATTACTGTTTTGTGGCCATATAATTTTATATGAATGTTCCCAAAGATTAATTATGGAAAAATTACTATTAAGTTAGTAAATTACCAGTAAGTCATTTTGTAAAAAAAATGGGTAAAAATCCATCATTTGTCATCCAAAAATGTTTGAACCTATTTTAAAAATCTAAAAATCACTGGTTTGATGATAATATTTGAATGTTTCCAAGGGTCAGCTATGGACGAATTACCCAAACGTACCCTCCCGAATAGGTGACACCCTGCATAAGGTAGTATGCAATGCCTAAACTCCTAAAGGAGGGACACTAAATACTACGCATAAAATCGCAAGTAAAAAGTAATTAAACTATACAAAAGACGATTTTAATTCCATCCAAATATAGTGCAATCCTACAGATAGATGTAATATATTTCATTCTATTTCATTTCACTAGTTTATAATAATTTTTTCCGCGAAATAAAAGCCTGGTGGGAAAAACAACCTGACTTTTTTGCAGAATCTTCAAAAAAAATAGTAAAAAAAAATAAAAAAAATTTCAATCTCATAAAAGGCGATGAGCGAAGGACTAACGTCGATGGTGCGATTCATAAAATATATATTTAAAAACTTTGTAAAAAATACGAAAAAAAATCCAGTGACCCCAAAGAGATTCGATAGTGCAGAAGAATTCGCTTGAAGCATTTCTCATTTCTTATCAAAACTTTTCTCCTTCTCTCTAAAACCACGTTCGCTTATCTCCGTGTATCATAATTTAGTTGAAATTCTCATGAAAAAACGCAGTGAAAATCTCACAAATGTTAAGAAATTTAGAGAAAATCTCACGAATTTTAAGAAATTTAGAGAAAACCTCGCGAATTTTAAGAAAATTAAGCAATTTCGAGAAAAATTGTAAGAAATTTTAAGGAATTTGGAAAAAATCTCACGAATTTCGAGATATTTTGAGAAAATCTCACGAATTTAAAGAAATTTCGACTAAATTTCAAGGGAATTTCAGGTTCAAGCCCTCGATTCACGCAATAAAGGACACAATCTAAACAGTTCAATCACGTTCGAATAGATTGCCTGAAAGTACTTGATGAAGAGGTCATAGGTCAGACACCATTTTCTAGGACATTTAATATACATGTATATCATATATTAAAGAAGAGAATATTACTAAAAGTCAAGTGCATTCAATTTCCATGACCAAAAACATTTCATGCATTAAATTGCACTTTCCTAATTAATTAATGGTAATGAGAACTAGCCATATTTGAACTTAATAAACTTAAATCTTGCAATTAGTACTGAATGAAGTACTGGTGCTAATGACCCCTTCGTAAAGTATCGCAAATCAGGATAGTATCCAGTTCATCCTAAATTTCGTGCACATTTAGACGTGATTTTTGTTTAATCCATCGAATGGGAGGAGTTGGGCAGTGGTCGGTAGGTGGCGCCCCCGTACTATACGCTTGAATTAACCTATTTATCGTATGAAAAATACTTTAATATCAACCTTGCAAAATAACCTTTCAGCAACGTTAACTGTTGAAGCGACTTTTTTTATGAATACAAATTCAATTCAATTTGATTCAACTCAATATCCTATATTCAGTGACAACCACGTGGTATACTTTTAATTTAGTTTAATTAAAATAATTTAGGATCGTGTTAATAGTGTATTATACTAAATAACATGATATTGGCATTTTGGCAATTTCCAATATCATATTTCTCAAAACGTATTCAGTCGACTTTGTTTTTGTAAATCTCACCATAAAATATTGCGTAAATTTAATTTGTCGTCATTTCAACCAACGCCATTTTCACATTTTTCACAATTATTAAAATAATCAAATTCAACCTACAAAAATTCTACGAAAGTAAATTTACGAAAATAACGTAATTTTACTCAAACATTGTACAAAAAGTTTAGTTTCACAATGTATAGTACACTGGCGCACCCTAGCTCATAATTTGGTAATGGATGATCAAAAATTAAAATTCCTTCAAGACCACGCCCACACCATGCCCATCTTGACCTGTCCAGGAGTAATTTTGAATTATGGGACATCCTCCCACGTGTTTCTCCTTGAATTGTTGCTCGATTTTCTAGATTTCTCCTTCTCAGCTCTGTACTAAACCCGACCATTCATCCCTCATTTCTTTTAATAATATCATTATTATTATCAATAATATAATATGCCAATAAACGCAATAAACTCAGGGCTCAGTTTCCACATTGGATTTCAGCTCCTCGCTTATTTCAATCTCAAGATTTTATTTAGCATCATGGTGTACAGGGTGTGTGCATTCGTTCGTTTGATAAAGGGCACCCTTCACAACTAAGAAAAGATCCTTGCTAACTGAGTTGCACCAACTTCCGATTAACCAGAGATCACAACAGCCCTTAGGGTGGTCATCCAGCAATTTCCAGAAACTGTCAAACTTTTGGCTTAACACGTTGGAATTGGTAACGAATCAATACTTCAAGTATATCAGTATTTTAAGGTTTTGTTATCCAAAGGGCTTAGCACAATTGCATGTAACTCAATATATTTTCTCCAGGAGTTTGACTTAAATTTTTTCCTACGAGGTTTTCATTTTTTTGAGTATTTGCCAACTTATTTCGTTTTCGAATTTAATTCAACAAATTAAAATCGAAAGTTGAATACACATTGTCAAACAATCAAACAAATTAATCCTTGTAAACAACTGATTAATGGATTAACAGAATTTTATTAAATTCGAAAATTAAACACTTTGGCACATAATCAAAAAACTAAATCTGTTAAGAAAAAATTGATTAAATTCAAAAATTGCATACATTTGCAAATATCAAAATCAATCAAAATAGTCAAAATTGTAGAAATAATTAAAACAAAATAGTTAACAGAAAACCGAGACTTTCATGAGAAGGAAAAATATATACTGCGAATAAAATAAATTACTACTTTTGTAATATTTTTGATATACAAGTACAATGGTATTATTTTTAAAAAAATTACACGACCATAATGCAATTCATTAAACGGTACACTGTCTTTTTTGTTTAATTCTTTTGCAACGAATTTTACCATTTCAGATGCGATGTTAAATTGTCCAAAAACTGTCTTTAAAAATTGCGTTTTGTGACAAACATCAAAGAATAGTTTTTAAATAAGCATTTTTGCAAAAAATTAAGTTAATAAACATCAGTACAATGTATTACTATTTTTGATAATACTTTTTGAAAAACGCCATGGCCATATACATTATAAAAGCCATACATCCTTGCGTTTGATGCTAAATTGTCCAAAACCAGCACTTACAAGTGTAATATTAAAACATTAAGCATTTCTACAAAACAAATTCATATGCATCAGTAATGTTTTCGCAATATTATGTCGAATATTTTCATGGACTTCTACAGTATTAAAGCCAGATAGCCTTAGATGTATGTTATGTTAATTCGCCAAAATCATCACTTAAAAAATTAAGCATTTCTGCTAAATTGTGTATGTTTTTATTTAAGCATTTTTTCAAAAAATTAAGTTAATAAACATCAGTACACTTTCGCACTATTATTTTATAAAAAAAACTATTCAGATAATACTTTTTTGAAAAATGCCATGGTCAGCTACATTATAAAAAGCCATATATCCTTAAGTTTAATGTTAAATTGTCCAAAACCAGCATTTAAAATTAAAAAATTAAGTTCATTTTAAACTAATTTTCGTATTATTAGTTTCAAGTACACTGAAAATTGGATCAAAATTGTTATAAAGTTTCAGCCTATTACACGACTATTAGGTTTGCATCTTGAGTTCCCAGGGACGACCACGACGCCATGGACAATGACCAAAGGTCAAGAATCCAAGATGCATGATGGGTAATACGGGTATAATTACCAGACAGTGCGACTCTGACAACTTTTGTTTGGTTACCAAGCAAAAGTCAATACGAGTCAATGTCCTCCTCCAAGATGGCTACCACTATAAAAATACCTGACAGTCGATGTTGACAGAAAACTGAGAAAATTGAAGAAAATTGAAGAAAATATTTTGAAAAAGGACATTGCCAAAAACGTTCATGCTTGAAGCTTCACGTTTGAATTTCTGGCTAAAACCAACATGTCCCATGTACAGTATTTCACCATCGATCAAACTCCAGATGGGTCACGTGTTCTCCCCCTCGTCCTAATCCCTATAAGCCATCAAAATCCGTTTTAATTTGGGGCTCGATGTGTTTTAATTGATGAATGCGGTGCGAGGGGCCCACTTACGAGCGCGATAAGGACAAGAAAATGCTTTTAATTGAGGCCTAATGAGACGCTGTCAAACTTAAACATTATTTGCTTAATTGAAGCTTGTCGTTTGTGGTTGCAGCCAAGCACACTCTCCCCTTTAAAATAAGCTTTCAAAATGGTGGCCAAACCCCCTCCCCTGTCACTTTCCGGTAGCATTTTTGTGAAATTTAGCGAAACACAAACTGGCGTTTTCAGCAGCCCCTCGAAAAGGTGGCAAACACTGCAAGCTACCGTGCATGCAGTGGTTGCTCACCATTTCATTTTCAGGCGTACATAGTTCAATTCAAATTAATTCAGTAACAGGAATTCAACGTGGAAAATATCACGTGGTATTGTGTTGGTGACTTCGACTATTAATCCATTGGTCAATTGATCAAAATCGAAAAAAATGAACGAAATCGAAATTAATGCTTTAAGCAGCCCCTGAGAGGTAGCAAACCTTGTTAACTCATTTGCTTGAAGTGTTTGCTCATCATCTGTATTTCGGGTGTTAAATACAATTCAACTCAATTCAGTAACAGGCATTTCCACTAGCCACATTTTCCACATTTTCCCCATTGTTAAACACCAAATTTGCAATATTTTCATTTTTTCACATTTTCCCCATTGTTAAACAACCCATTTCCAATATCCACATGTGTCAGCATCACATTTAGTTTTCAACATGTTTCACCATCAAATTTCACCTTTTCCGCAATTTTCACACCAAATTTCATTTTCCATATGTTCCAACGTTAAATTCGATCATTCTACACAATTTGCAACATTAAATTTATATTTCAAGCTTTCTACATGTTTCAGCAGCAAATTTCCACAATCCACATTCTTCGGCATCAAATTTCATCATTTTTCCCAAGTTTTAACATCCAAATTTTCAAACTTTCCACATTTTTCGACATGTACATGTAATTCAAACATCTTCAACATGTTTCAGAATCAGATTTTCGCACTTTTCACTTTTTCCAACACTGAATTTCCACTGTCCACACATTTACCCCATTTTCAAAACACAAATTTCCCCATTTCAACACACATATTTCCTCATTTTCAGCACACATATTTCCCCATTTTCCTCATTTTTAAACACCAAATTTCCACTGTCGACAAGTTTTCCCTATTTTCAACACCCAAATTTCCCTATTTTCCTCTTTTTCAAGCACCAAATTTCTCACTGTCGACACGTTTTTCAACTTAAAATTTCGACATTTTCAACATTATCCACATTTCTCATCATCAAATTTCAACGTTTACCACAAGCCTCTGCAAAACCATGGGGCAGTACAGCCCCGAGTCCATATTGTCAACTATGGGAAAAACATCTCGTTCACCATAATTAGAGCAGCGCCACCTGGCGACAAATTCGCTTTGGGCCCGAATCGATTTGGCATAAATTTGAAAAAGTGGACCGAGGCCAGAACACGTCGTGGGGTGTCCGTCAATTGTTCTTGGACCAGACCAGGTGCGATTGGTCATCGAGGGGGGTGGGAGTGGGAGGTAGCGGGGTACGAAAAGACAAAACAAAAAAGGTCAACATTTTGAAAAATGACTTTTCTTTGAAGAACAACACCTGTTTCAGCATTCACCTATCTGCTGCAGGTTTTGGGTCGAAAACGGTACATACGTATCGATTTTTTTCAGCTCAGAGAATAAAAGCAGATGTTAAAACGTTGGCAAAACGAGGAGGATTTCGTGGAGATTACAAATTTCGCATGAAATATCTACCTTTTCAACCTCCATCCGTTCAATCCCATTTATTTAGTTTTACGTGCGTGCACGTCGTACGAGAAGATAAAATTTCATTGTTTTTTTGTATTTTTTCTGGGCATATATAGGCTTATTCCGCGCACAATTTTCCTATGCAAATTTGATCTGATTTGTGTCGTTGTACGAAACAAATGTTTCATTTCCCTTCTCTCGTTCCCCTTTGTTTGATAGTTTATATAAAAAAACAAATGCCGGGTTATAAAAAGCCAAGATTTTGCACTTGTTCATTTAAATGGGAACAACGCATTCCCATTTACGACTACCAGAGTCAATAAAACGAATATTAGGTGTCAAAATATAACAATTTTTTTTGGATATTACGAATTGAATGGCGACGATCCTAGTTGATTCGTCCCCAAAATCATACCTGAATTCAAAACAATCCTTGATTATTTTGCTTGATTATAAAAACAATAACGCTTGATAGTGATCTGGAAGAGTTAAATCTCACTTAAGCTAGATAAATCTAGTTTAATCTAATTAAATCTCGAATTAAAGCTCGTTTTCAAATAAGATCAACGCGTCTTATAAGTATTGATGACACTAAATACTTAATGTTTTCCCAAGTTAAACACTGTGAAAACGAGTAAACTGAAGTTGATGACATCTTAAGATTTCTTAGTAAATGCATGCGCAATTAGGTGCCAAACGAATAATAATACTGTGCAAGCAAAAATATTAAAACCAGCACGACAATATACATGCACGCAATACGTGCAGAATTTGCGAGCGAACTCCCCCAAACGCTACGCTTATAAAAAATCTTAGTTTAAGTATTCACTTAAACCTATTTTCCCTACTATAAACTTGTTTGCAAATATGTATTTCATCACCAGGTGATAAACTATGTTTGGTCTTATAAACCAACATCTTACTTGAGCTAGGTGACTTGCTCTAAGCTAGCTTAGTTAACTTCATTAGTTAATTTATTTCTTTTGCTTATATAATAGTGTTGGTTAAGCGTTTTAAAATAAAATGTTTATTGGGTCTGCAAATCTTTATTTCACCACAGGTAATAAACTAAGTGTGGTCATATAAACCAACATTTTACTTGATCTAGGTGACTCGCTTTAAGCTAGTTTTAGTTAAGTTAACTTTATAAGTTAATTTAATGTTTTTACTTATACAACTTTGTTGGTTATGTGTTTTAAAGAAAGTGTTTATTGGATCCAATGTCCAAGAGATTAACTACATCAACATTGGGATTAATAAACAATTTTTTTAAACCACGTAAATCTATTAAATCCAAAGGTCTAACCAGGAGATTCACAGGATACCCTGGTTTAATTGAGTACTGGTTAGGATACGCCAGGCATCAGTGGCGCCACCTGGTTAAACGCACAGATTGGATGGCCAGCAGGGAGCCAACTCATGAATCGCAGAAACTGAGCTAATTTTCCTTTCTGCGTTATTAAATTTCATCCCTTTCGATCGGCGGTGCGGCCAATTATGACGTCAGCTGCGTTTCCCTTTAATTAAGACAAACAAGAGCGGGCCAAAGCGGATAAGGATGAAGCGAAGCCCCAGGGACGCAGCGCCGCCAGCGGTCGTTGCGATTGATCGCAGTCCCTTCGCATAAATTACTTCGACTGCCCGAACGACCCCCGTCTCTCGGGATCGTACGCAAATGTACGTAAGATGGGGCTCGATGTGTAAACAACAACAATAACAAGGCTCGAGTCAACAGGCTTAGCGCAGTTAAACCGCTAAGCAAACTCGATTCGTCGTCACGCAGATCCCAAAGGCAATTGGAAGGGGGGACAACGCCATATTCTAAAAGCCAGAAAAGTCCCCTCGAAATGACATTGGACGGCACGCACTTACCTAGGAAGTTAAACGAGCCTCGGAAATCGCGTTAAATAACGAAAATCCGGCCCTTAATTCGTGCGATCGTCGATAATTTGCTCTCAAAGTCTCCGAAGGGAAATCTGAATCCAAGATGGCGCCCTTCAGAACTTCCAGCGAATTCGAAATATCCTGGAAATATTCCAGGTGGCGCTACGGCCTTCGGACGCTAACGACCAGAGGGCGCCACTGAGCCGTCTATACAGGACGACTTGAAAATATGTAAACTTTCCCCCCTTTTGGCTAGTAGTGTACTAAAAACCATCTCCGTACCACTTATTCAAAGATGAATATTTCAAAATGTGTAAGCTTACACGTAAATAAAGGATGCCAAGCCATAACGTTATGTCTGAAGCCCCAAAATGCAAAAACTTGTGAAAAAATGCGAAAATGTCAAAAATATGAAAACTTTCAGATGACCACTTTTTCAAAAATGAATATTTCAAAATGTGTAAAATTGCACGTACAGTATATAAAGTGTGAAAAGTATATAAATTACATATATAAATGTTCAGTATATAAATGTTCCCATTAGCCATAGGTGTGCCAAAACATATTTGGATTTTCCTAATTTAACAACTTATTCTAGCCACTAATTTTCTTAGAAACCATGCGCAATGGGTGGTAATCCAATGCAATGTTATTTTCCTTATTTGATTATTTATGCCGTTTTGAAATAAGAAAATAACGACATCCCTAAATAAGCTTAAAACGTTTCGTATAAATATCCGTCATTTATCATGCCATCAAATCCAAATATTTTCACTAAGTGCTCATTTCTCTTTCTCAATTTAACAGCAACGTTGTAAAACGCTAGAAGCTATTGAAGGCATGTGGCCAGTTGGTATACAATTTTTCATATTTTTTCACATGCAATTATCTAGTTTTTTCACATTTTTTCACATTTTTTACCCAATTTTTTTTGAAAAAAAACCCAGCTATTTCAAGAGCTACAACAGTGCATCTCAAACTACAGGACGCGACCCACCTACATGTACAACACTGCGAACGCTATAGCTAATTTTTTTGCAAAACATGACAACAAACAGTGGATTTCAGCTTGCTTTTCAAAAAAAAAATGTATGGTGTAAAATTTAATATTAATGTTTAAGAGAACGTCGTAGGTGAATTATTTTTTAATTCGACCAAAAATGGATTTCAAGTGTATTTTCATGAAAAATAATTTTAAGACATAACGCATCATTTTTAAGATCCTCATAAATATTACTCTTCAAAAGAACGCCGCAGAGAATTTAAAAAAAAGTGATAAGAATAATCAAATTTTAGGACGTTTTTTTCATGAAATTAAGGAGCTGAATGGAGGTGAATCCGTCAGTTTTAATCTGTATTTCTCGTCAAATTCATTTTTAATGAATTTTTCACATAAATTGTCATTTTTACCCAATTTTTCACATTTTCACACGAGGGTCTAAATTTTCAAATTGTTCGCACTTTTTCACACTCGGAAAGGGTAAAATGGCGCCAAGGGTACTCGAAAAGCTCCATTTCGGTGGCTTCGGTTGTCTATATAAATAAATATATGCACGGCGACAATGATTTCTCTATTCATCGTTATGTATAATATATAAGATACGCGTGTAAACCCGTAAGAAGATCTTTTAGCATTAAAAATTAAAGAGGCTACTCGCATCTCGTTTAAATTTTAAACAGCAAGGCTGACAACACCAGCGCCCCTCTTGACCCCTGAGCGTTTAACTCGGACGCAAATTGAAAAATCACGTTTCAAGGGTCCACCCACACTCACACCCACACCCCCCAATCCCACACACATACACACAACGAATGAAGTCTGCATTATTGAAAACCAAATCGAAGAAAGATAGGAAAAAATCCAACAACACAATCCAAAAATGGGTGGATTTCCTATAACAAAAACAAACGATTTTCTCGGAAAATTAATAATGATATACGTAATAAAACGCGCTTCGGACAGGAGACTGGACATCGCTCGATGCGAGAGCAGCGCCATCCTTTGGGACATTTTGAAGAATTGGTAATTGGCCCGAGCCAGGTGGGAAATGAAAGTCTTTTATCAAGTACCTTGAGAAAAACTAGATAGAATTGTGTAAATTTTATACAATTTTGTAATAATCCTTACGGGGATGTTTCAGGTATTTTTTTTTAAAAAAACCTACCAGAAACAATGCATTTTTAGTACAATTTCCTCAAATAATTTCGGAAATAACTTCAGCAAAAATTAGACGAATGCTAATATTTGTTTTGTGGAGTTATTCTTTCGAAATTTTGCAAATTAGCAATAAGATATTTTTGTTTTTGTTGAAAAATAGAAATTTGGTAAAACTAAGTGAGGGAATGTCATAGACGAAATTTTTATAAAACCTAGGTATGATATTAATAATTTTGTAAAATTTTGTTGAAAATGTTTTATAAAATTTTGTAATAATAATTAAGGGAATGTTTTCCTCAAAATAATTTCGGAAAAAATTAGATGAATGCCAATATTTGTTTTTTGTGGACTTGTTCATTCTAAATTTTGCAAATTAGCAATATGATAGAAACGCACCATGGGGACTTTTTGCTGAAAATTCAAAATTGGTGAAAATAAATAAAAAAATAATAAAAACTTGGAAAAAAAGTAAATGTGTTGATAAACACAGTGGATTTTAAAGCATTTTCCTTAAATGAATTTACTGTAATACCGAGAACATATTTTTTATAAAAAAAACATTAGATCAATGCCAATATTCTGCTCTTTTGTGAAATTTTTCTTCTTTCGAAATTTTTTCTTTTTTTGAAAAAAAAAATAAAATCTAGTAATAACAATAAAGGCGAAATTTTCGAGAATGAATTTACAGCGCATTTTACATAAAATGTGTTTCAGAAATATTTATAATGACTGGAATGGCGAGGACATTTTTTAAGGAAACGCACACAAGAGCAACTCAAATTAGATAAGGAAATTTCTTTCGAAATACTGAACATTAATAATAATAGTAATGGTAACGGCGCATGTTTGTTTTGTTTTGGAAAAACTAGGACCTTTCAAAAGTTCATTTAGCACTATTTATAACTTTGGAACCGTTTTTTTGAATAATTAACAGAAAGTATAAATTCAGTGTATTTACAATAATGCTTTTTTCAATAAAGATGGGAACACAGATGTCAATTATTTTTTAAGTAGCAGCTCACCAGTTGATTTTTCATAAAAACATTAGGAAACAAGGATGATTGGATCAACTGTGTAACCCATGGATCCGTCCGCCCTTTTTAATGGTCTTTTGGGAAATTTTTGCAAAACAAAATTTCTCGATTTTAACTCTCGCTTTACTGCAATTGGTTCAATTGAACATCTTTATGAAATCCCAAGAACTAATATTTGGCTTTTCGATTTCGGTTATTTTCGCCTCTGAGGAGCTTCGACAATTCCCAGGCTGAGTTTTGAGCTGGGAAAAAAACAAAATGCCAAGATTTCAAATTTACGACCCAAAATCATCTCAATTCCAGCCCCAGGCAATCGTTCACTCAACCGCAAAAATATAGCAAAAATTCTAGGAGAAAAGCCAGCCAGACATCGTTTATCACTACTACGAAAATGCTACAAAAACCGCCATAAAATGCGATGAAAAACAGAGCATTTCAAAATTGTCTGACGAAATTGAGTTTGGAAAAATAAACAACGGGATTATTGGTTACGAAATTGAAATCTGGAAGAACAATATCGTCGGATATTTTTCAAATGCACACTTAAATCTGCCGACTGAAAAATCACGAAAAATCGAAGTTATTTCAAACGCTACAAACGTCAGGTTTTCTTCGTTTGAATTCATGAAGTCAAATTTCAGATAATTGCGAGGACAAACTGATAGAAAAATATACGCGATTTTATGACAGAAAACGTGTGGAAATTAACGGTTTGGCAAGGAAAACACCAAATTTAACCGAAAACAGAAATTTAAAACAATTTTTCTGACGAAGGATAAAAATATGTAGGACAGTGTAGGAAAAAAGTATAATTTACAGCATATGAAGATGTTAAAAATTTCAGTTTTATTTTGTAAAAATTCCCATAAGACATATTCCCTTTATATTTTAAGTTCAAAATAAATTCCTATAACAAAATATATTTTAAGTTCTAAACACATAACACATTTTCTTATGTTTTTTAAGTTCTAAAACAATTCGCAAAACTCGTATTGATTTTACATTTTCAGTTCTAAAAATATTCCCAAAACACATATTTCCTTTATATCCTAAGTTCTAAAAATACTCCCATAATTCAAATTTCCTATATTTCAACTTCTATACAAATTCCAATAACTCATATTTCTTATATAAATTTTTAGTTCTATACAAATTTTAATTACCTATAATTCTTATATTTTGAGGTAAAACAAATCTCATAACTCATATTTGTAATATTTTGAGTTTTTAAAAAAAAAAACCCAGAACTGATATTTCATACGTATTGAATTCTAAAAAATTCCCATAATTAATATTTCCTATATTTTCAGTTCAACCATACACGAAATATAGGATTTTTTTTAAAATTCGAGAAATATACTGTACGTATTATAAAAACCATTGTCAAATATATCTAGAAAAGGATTCAACGGCAATTTATGGGGGAAATAATCACATTGTGGAACTCGCAAAATTTCACAAATCGTACAATTTTCAGGCATTACAGGCGGGAATTTCGCGTATTTCTTGACAAATTTGGCCTAAAATCTTTGATTAAAAAAGGCGAGATTTTCATCGAGAGCTTCGTCCTTCTGCGACACAAAATAACACTTTGAAAAATCTACCTGGTCCTGTATTTTTATATCAGTTCTCTCTCTCTCTCTCTCTCTCCGATTGTGTTGCTAGGTAACGGAAAATTCTGACAATTTTTCGATCATAACGTCAGGTGCTTCGTGGCATACATTTACACGATACGAGCACTTTTTCAGCAAACACTAAATAAGCCTCTCTCTTTCTCCTCTGCCTTATTTTAGCAAGACAGCCAACGAATACATTCGCGAAATTTAATTTCCCCAGCGTAAAATAATTTGCTCGGTGGGGAGGAGGAAGCTACTTTTGGAAAATCCCATAATTTTTGGTTTATTAAAAAAATTGGAAACAATGCCAAATCCAATTGCACCGAAATCAAACGTTGTTTTTTTTGCACTTTACATTCTGATATTGTGGTTTTATTTTTGGTAATAAATTACAAATTTCTTAATTTTGCAATCTGTAGAAATCAAATCGAATTCTTGCTGAATCCTTTTTTAAACAACAATTTGGATTAAAATTCATGATCGTTCTTCGCATTACACTTTGACTTTGTTAAATACATGACAAATTTTGAAAGTCGACATATTGAAAATTGTGGAGAAATTGGGTGAATCATATTCTTGTCAAATATAATTTGGATTGAAACTCAAGATTTTTCTTTCCACTAAATTTTGAATAGCTTTTAGATAAATGATAAATTTTGAAATTCCGCATATTGTAAATTAGAGTTAAAAAACGTATACTCGTATGTTTGCTGCATCCTTTTTTAAAATAATAATTTAGATTAAACGTCATACGTTTTCTTCACATTACATTTTGAGTGCTTTGCATTTTTTTACATACTGATAATTGGGGTGAAATAGGTAGAATCAAATTATTATTGAATTATATTTTCTTAAATAATAATTTGGATTAAAATCCTTTCTTCGAATTACATTTTGAGTTTATTTATGGGGTAAATGGAAAATAGTGAGATGTTCCACAGAGTAAATTGGGGAGAAATTGGGAATCATATCTTTGCTGAATCTATTGTTTTTAAATAAGAATTTATATTAAAACTCGTAATTTCTATTCACGTTACAATTTGAATTTTTTTTTTTTTTTTTTGGATAAATGGCAAATTTTGAAATTTTACAAACTGTAAATTTGAGAGTATCTGCGAGAATCATGTTTGCTGAATCACAATTTATAATAATAATTTGGATTAAAAGTCATGATTTTTCTTCACATTACATTTTGAGTGTCGTTTTTAGTATAAATGTTAAATTTTTAAATGTTACATAGCGTAAATAGAAAGAAATAATTTTTAGTAGTAAAATCCAGCCATTTTTTATCTAATTTCAATACAAATTTCGCTCAATACGACAATTGTTCAGTCCATGATGATAACACTACTTGGGGGGGGTCTGCATTAAGGCATAATAAGCTTAATTTAAAATTAACGGTAATAAAGATTTCTGAATTAAAATTTTAATTGGGGTTTGCAAATCACTATTATGTGATGACATAATATTTGAACGTTTACTAAAATGCAGCCAAAAAAAACGAAATACAGATTTAATTGTTGTTGAAATTCGAGAGTTAGAAATTGTCTCCAAATTAAGAATAACAATAATTAGATCAAAAATGGCTATTTTTTTAAACACACATGAACATTTGATCTATCAAAATTGAATGACGCATGATGAATTTTAACCCAAATAATTATTGTATTCGCCCAATTTACGCTAAGCAACATTTGAAAATGTAACGTACATTTATTCCAAAAACAAAACACTCGTAATGTAAAGTGAGGAAAAAGCATGAATTGTAATCCAAATTATTTTTTAAAAAAAACTGATGCAGCAAACACATGACTCTCACAGTTCTTCCCAAATTTACAGTTTGTCAAATTTCAAAATTTTCCATTTATCCAAAAAATAAAAAACATACAAAATTTCAACATTCAAACATTCAGAAAACTTAAAACAGATAAAAACACCAAAAAGTAATAATGGTTTTCAACAGTTGAACTTTTAAACACTTACAATTCCCATTAAGCCCAATAGTTTGTTTGATTTCGAGTTAACTCCATGCAGCGCAAAACAAGAACAAAATTATAATTTAACTTTTTTCCCAGAATCGAGGCAACAACAAAAAACAACAAAAAAGTTGATTCAGGTTGATTTCCTAATCTTTTTTTTTAAAGGCGGCATTCGTTGTTCACATTTTGCATTTACACGAACGGAGAAAACAAGAAATTCCCAGAAGTAGTCTCCCAAAAAACTTAATAGATGTAATGTTTAAAAGAGAGAAAGAAAAAAAACCAGAGCGACTGAAGTCTATGGGGCTTTTTATACAGTGAATATAAAAGAAAAGAAAAAAACGACGAAGTCGGTGAAATTGGATTAACATATACTCGTGTAAGGAGAGGAAAAAGTAGAGAGAGAGAGAAGATGCTAAAATGGCTTTGTTATATACGCCATTGGCATAAAAGCCAGTGCACATGAAAATCCCTCCGCAAAACATACATTAGCCGAAAATCCCCCAAAGATTTCAGCCCAATGGGTAGGGCTTTTTTCTCCCTCGTTTTCTTTTAAGACTTTTTTGCCCATGCCCCAACTGGCACGCCCCTCGGTAATCCCTCCCAAAAACATCATCGTCATAATTGCAGTCTCCTCCAACCGTTACATAAAATTTTATCGTGACATAAAAAAACGAAATTGGGAAGATGGTTCGCCCCCTTGCTTGGGCACATATTGGAAATTAGGCGAAATTTAATGGTCTCCTTATAAGCCCATATAAGGTGCATGGTTCCTGTCTGAATAATCACAAATTTCGGGTAATATAAGGTGGGCTATTTTAAGGTTTCTACCTTTAAACCTGCAAAAAAATTCGACATTGGCTCAGGTCATTGGCGCATTTGCAACAAATACATGCAGAAAATGCAAAAGCTTGATTTGGTGATCAATTTTGTAAATAAAGTTTAATTAGAGATGAAATTTTACAGTTTAGATAAGTAGCCCCAAAAGATGGAATGGCTAAAATTTGGGGAATTGTGCTCTTAGGAAATAAAATTATATAAAGGAATAAATTATTGTGTGCATTATATAATACTTGTATCATGAAATGTATAAAATCAAGAAAACAAATTGGTCAAATTTGTGCTTGAATATAATTTAGCATTAAATTTCCTCTTGAGCATATAAGGAAATTGGAAAATTCACGTCAAATTTAAAATTTCACTAGAGTTGAAATGTTACATTTATAAAATCCGGCTAATAGATAAGGTATGCTTAAAATAAAATGAAATAATGAAAATAATGAAGTATTTTTGTATTCACTAAGCAAGCCTCCATTTGAGATAATCAATTTGGGCACTATGGAATAGACTAAAATTAGTTAATAAATAATATCAAGAAAAACAAATAAGTAGAGTTTGTGCTTGAGTACAACTGAACATTAAATTTCCTCTTCGACAAATTTGAAATTTCACTGGTGTTGAAATTTACTGTTTGAAAACTTGGCCACTATGGAAGGATTTCTCAAATTATACTTTATTATAATAAAATAGTATAAAATCTATAACATCAAGACAAAAAGATCAAGTTCGTGCTTGAGTACTACTTACATCGTGAGCAGTAAATTTCCTTTTTGACACAGAATAAAATTGCACAATTAATGCAAATTTGAAATTGTTCCAGAGTTGAAATTCTACTGTTCCAAAATTTGATCACCAGGCAAAAAGGTTAGTGTGGTATAGTGTGACACAAAAGGTTGCCATTGAAAGTCCCTCATCAATCATGTGGTTTTGGGGCATCACAATTTTATCATAATACAAAATAATGAAATATTGTATGTGCACGTATATGTGTATACTGTATTTTAATATTATAGAATTTTATTTTAAGGCAAATGACCCATTCTTGTCCTAAATGCCAACTTTGACTTACATTTTCCAAATTTAATGCTCACTTGTACTCAAGCACGAACTTGGCCTATTTGTTTGTCTTGCTATGAAAAGAATAAAGTTATAATATGTACATGTACATTTTGTATATTGTATATTTTGAAATGTATAATACCAAAGCAATTGGTATATACACCAAATATATAATATCCATGTATTCCAAAGTTCTTCAGGTATCATAATAGCTTGTGTTAGTTTTATACCCAACATAAGACAGATACTGTGCTTGAGCACAACTCGAGACATTTCTCATTAAGTGCATAACTTATTTTTTCTTTTTTCGTAATTTTAGGTACCTCCCTGGTGTGGGGTGCCCACATCGTTGGAGGTTCCCCTCGCCTAAGTGGCTATGACACCTTCGCTTTTCTGCCTAATCGTTTTGATAGATGACTCCTAATCGCCTAATGAGACAATTTCAGGAGCGATCACCCAAACGATAATGCAATTTTTTCATGACCCAAAATTTTTCATCGAAAAGAAGACGAAGAAACAACGAAGATAGGATGCAATCGGGTGAAAAAAAAAGCGAAAAAAGATGGGTGTGGGAAGCCCACCTCCCAAAGTGCAAGGATAGTTATCTGGCGATAAAAATGGATTATTTTTTCAAATTCCTCCAGGGACCCCAGCGTTGTGAGCGTGTTTCGACATAATGCCCTCTCCTTAATTCCCCAGAAAACGATATTAAAAAAATTAGCCGGAGATGCGTCCGCCATTAATCGACTAATTTGCATATTTTCGGTTAGTGCAATTTTTTGTTGCCAATTTTTTTCCCCTCTCCCCGTGGCTGAAAACGCTCATTTGGGTGGGAAAAAAACCTCCATCAGCGATGCCATTAATAGCTTTCAGATGCAATAAGAAAGATGCAGGACCCTTAAAAACCCCCATAACAGTTTTTGGGAGCATATGGGGCTACTTATTAAATGCGCATTTTCATACCTGTTATAGGCCTCAGCAAACATTAATAATTAAACTAGTTTTTAAAACTTATAGTGCGCGAATACGGTATACGTTATAGTTAAAACACGCTTTGTACCCATTTTAATTTGTGAGATATACGTGTACATGAAGTATCAGAGTAGGGTCAATTGGGTCAAGTTGCTTGGGTGTTGCTTATAAACACGAATCGATCACAAATCTATTTTGTATTTTTTCAAAAACTATTACAACTTACTGATTACCTATAAAATAATGACTCCTACAAACTATGCCCCAAAAAATCACCAATTTATAGTAAACTATTTTGTAATTTTTTTTCAAAAGCTCACTTCTTGTACCTATTACTACTGATTATTTATTACTTACGTTTTATTACATATCATCACACATTATTACGTATTACTGATTATTTATAAAATAATGAAAACTACAAAAGGTGCTCAATAAATTAAGATGCCATACAACTAATTTTTAGTCAAATCTATTTCCTATTTTTTCAAAAACTATCCTCTTATAACCTACTAAAAACGTTATATACCTACCAAAACGTTTAGAGTAATTATTTTTTTCAAAAGCTCACTTCATATACCTATTAGTGGTTATTTTTTACTTACATGTACATTACATATGATCACATATTATTACGTATTACTGATTATTTATCAAAATAATGACCCCTACAAAAGATGCTCTGATAAACTAAGATGCCATACACGGTAAATAATCTTTAGTCCGATATATTTCCTATTTTAAAAAAACTCCCCATTGTTACCTATTACATACGCCATTTTACCTACCACTTATACATGTATCTCATTACCTACAGTATTATCAATAAATTATTTTCACCTATTACTTATTGCCCCTACAGAATAAAAGATGCTTAAAAACGTCACAAATTTTCAGTTAAATCTAAGCATTTTATATTATTTCAAAATATATACTCTTACTACATACAAAGTATTACCTAATACTTATTGTTTTATTTCGGACTGTCACCGATTACTAATTAGTGCCCCTAAAAAGATGCTATAAATATCACTAATTTTTAGTCAAATTTCACACGAGTTCACAACATGAACTGCTCCACAACCTGCAATTTCTGTTCGTTTCCCCAAATTTCCATCCCTTTCAATAATTTGTTTTCAAATTTTTGATCGTCCTCGCATCATACTTCTAGAAAGCATCAGCACTAGCATACACCAGCATCATCTTGTTAATTTTTCAAAGCTTTTAACGAAATTCCTCACGCATCGACACAGCATTTTCTCCCAATTTTCTTAATTTTTTACCACGTAAAATGCATCTAAATTTCCCATTCGTTCGACAGTCATTTTCCAAAAAATTCCTCAGAATTCCTAAGAATTTCTACAGTCATTTCGCACCACTTCTCGTCTATGGGGCAAGGGTTTGGGCAAAGGCCCTTAGCACCCTCCTAACCGCCCTATTGTATCGAAACTGCGAAACGAATTTCCAGCCGAAATAACAGCAATTAAGCTTTCAGTCTCAATGCAATGATAATCACGCTATATACACACACACACAAGTACACGTACATTAGATCGATAATTTTATACCGATTTAATATGAAAATGCCTCTCTCCCCCAATCCCCCTGCATTTCAATTTGCTCTTCTCTCCATCCCTTAATTCCGTTTTCTCCCCCCGTCTCCCCGAGTCCCTAGTTTTGAAACCACTCTGGGCACTCAAACACGAGGGGGTTGTTTTAAGTAGGCAAAATGGAGGATTTTTCATTAGGGGAATTACCCAATGACATATGTTCGTTTTGCGCCGAAGGGTGGCGCTCGTGGAGGGAGGGTCGTCAGAGGTGACATCATGCGAGGAACGTCATGAATAAGTAATGAGAGGTCCGATTGGGCCTCGCCCATCATCCTCATTTTTCAAAAAATTCATCTACATCATCCAGGGAGAATTTTTCCAGCATTGCACCAACTCAAGTAGTCATAATTTCTGAAAACTATATTCCCTGAGTTTTCCAGATTTTCCAGGGTCATGTCCTCGTTTTGACAGGTGCATAACACGTTTACGATGAACCTGGAAATATGGGAATATGACCCTGGAAAACCTTGAAAACCTTGAAAACCTGTTAAACTCAGGGAATTTAGTTTCCAAAAATTAGTTGACACCTTCCGTAGAGAAATGTGTTTATTAGCATTAATAACAAAGGTATGCCACTGAGGAAGTTTTTAGAAACACAATATCCCAAAGGATGAAATCTACGCGAATTTCTATGAAAAATGATTTTAATGATTTTAAATTAATATTGAATGATGTTAATGGGAGGAAACGTCAAAGGAAAAAAACGTCAAAAATGATGGAGTACTTTAAAAATATTTAATAATAACATAAATTAAGAGAATTTTTTGAAAAACTATCGAAAATTCTGCATTTTCGGAACATTTCCTTAAAATGCTTTTCAGAAATAGCAATTTTGAAGGGAATAAACACTGAGTGCATTTTAAAAAACATGGATCATCAATACTGCAAACTTGCAGCATCCGATTTTTTTTAACAAGTAGTCACAATACATACAAAAAATACCGAAAAATTTTAAGTAGCAATACAAAAGCCCTGAGTTTTACAGATTTTCCTGGTTGAATAAACAATTCCCTGAGGGTCCCAGCTTTTCATGGTTTTTCAGGTTGGTATAGGCATCTTGAGTCAGAGGAATTTAATACCATTCATAAGATGCTTTAGAGATGACGGAGTAAGATGTATCTAATATGAATTTGCATGCATATCTTAGGACCAACAGAATCAACTCAAGAAAGTATCACAACGTATTTGTAACGTGGCCAGTTGGTATACAATTTTTAAAATTTTTTAACATCCAATAATCTGATATTTTTCACATTGTTTCACATGCAATTATCTGTTTTGTTTTTTTCACATTTTTGCACATGAAAAACTGATTTCTTCACATTTTTCACCCCATAATTTTTTAAAAAAGACATTTTAAGAGCTATAACAGTGCATCTTAAACTACAGAACGCGACCCACCTATTAATACTGAGAACGCCATAGGTAATTCTTGAACAAAACTAGACCACAAATGGTGGATTTCAGCTTGTTTTTCTATAAACATTGTTAGGCGAATATTTTTTAACTTAACCAAAAATTCATTTCAAGTGTATTTTCATGGAAATGATTTTTAGGACGTAACGCATTAATTTTAAGATTAGTCTGTAAAAGAGCGCGTCAGGCAATTTAGAAAATCTGATAAAAATGATCAAATTTTAGCACGCTTTTTTTACGAAACTAGGGACCTGAATGGCGGAAAAATCCTCAGTTTTAAGCTGGATTTCTCGTGAAATTCATTTCCAGTTAGTCTTTCACATAAATTGTCATTTTTACCCAATTTTTTTTAAAATTTTTTCACATTTTTCGCACAAGGGTAAAAATTTTCACACTTTTTCACATTTTTCACACTGGCCACATGCCTGATCTGGGCCCATCTCCGTCTGGTATATCAGGTTTTTATAAATTTATGACGTAAAAACGGAAAACTTGGGTCTGTGAAACACATGGTTTAAATAATGGATGTTACGTTATACAGCGATTAAAGCCAGCTTTAAAAATGCATAACTGGCTATAAGACACCGGGTTGCGCATAAGTGCACGACACGCGCGTATACGTATGCGCTTATAAATAATGATACACTTATAATACCAACAATAATAACAATAATAGGGCCAATTGACGACACGCGGATTAACACGTACACTGTATATGTGGGTATCGCCCACCAGGGCGAATTGCTGTAAATCAAATGCGTCTATACGTTTAGTATAAGTACACATAGGGCGGCTGTAATTACCATTGGCTAATGAATTATTTAACGTGAGTTATCAAAACGTATCGGAAATTCAATACCTGACTGAATACTACGTTGTGCGTTGCACGATGTCGAAATCGAGCCCAGCAATCGCTTATTTATGGGATTATCTGAAAAAACAAAATTGAGAAAAAGATTACTGTAGAAACGTTACGAAACCTGAGTCAAACTACAAAAAGTGAAGATCTCAACTTTTTTGTTTTTTGCATCAAACAGTATACAGCATGTCGACGATAATAAGCTATCGAAGCTGGCTACATGACTAAATTAATCATTCGCTGTATCGGATACGTAAATATACGTAATTAGCTAATACGTAATTAGCTCGTTTAGATAACGTCGAAAAGTCATTGTTGAAATAGGATGTTTTTTACGGATTAAGGAAGATTCTGACATTTGGACGTCAAACAGATTTATTGCCACTAAAATAATGAAGTTAGTTGGTATAGGCATGCAGCAATCTCAAAATTGTCAAATGTTGGATAGAGCCTGTCACCATAAACGAATCAAATTTGACAAAATCTAGCAAAAGATGAAACACGTTTCGAGAAAACTTTAAAATAATTTGACAATTAATCAAAATAAATCGCAAATGTAATTTTTATATAGCGATTTCCTAAACAAGGTTTAGTCCATTACATATCATAAAGTCGATAATGAAATAATTTAACAAATCAACGATCGTTGTTGATTTGTTTTCCCTTGATGTTTTTGTAGATCAATAAAGACTCTTATACAGGTTTCAAAGTTTACCCGAATATTTTTCCAGAAAAAAACTGGACCTATAAGTTATAAACCGTGTGCTCAAAATAATGCGGTAATCCAGTTAATCAAATCAATTCTAAATGCAAATATAGACTAATTGTCTAATAAAGAAGAAATGTTAAATAAGAAATGTCAGCTCTAAGTACTGCCACCATAAACAAACAAATTTAAGAAACACTTACAAACAGATTAAATATTTAAAAAATATATATATAATTTGACAATTTCAATAAAACTTCAGAAAGTAAAAATAAAATTAGACATTTTTAATTAATTCAAATTCTAAAAAATGTACGCGAAGTTATTTTTAAACAATCTCACAAGCACTACACTTTCACAAAGAAGTAAATTAGTTTTTCATTGGGGAGCATTCCACTCAAAAGTTATTTCCCAAGTGGTTTCTTCTAGCAACAGCAGTTAATAATGAAAAACTAAGAACTGCTTCATGCTCGAAAACTCCAGTGTCTTAGAAAGCCGGACAACTGAGCACTCCCCGTCATTGGGTCCAGCGAAGATGGCTCGATCAATTACTGGACCATCGTGTTTGCGTGCAACCAATTTGTTATCGGCTGGACAACTGGACAGACAATCAAAAACACGTTTCAGGAGTGCGAGCAACAAACAGCCATAGAAAGAGCAACGTTAACGTTATTCTTCTTTAAGAAGTCCTTTGGCTATTGTCAAACTGACAACTGCTCCACGTTGTTTTCCCCTCCGAGGATGGATCTCGTACATTTTTTCTTTGCCATTTTTGTTATTTCTCCATCAATCGTTTTCATCGATGACATTCTCACAATACGTCGACACGCAAACTCATTTGGTATCGGATTATATCAATGATAGCCTCGCAAACAACCTACCTACAGGTCACTTTAGGTCATGGCTAAACGAACATGAACATCATGTTTTGACAATATTCAACACGTGCCATTATACAGCCATTACACATGCATGTTATTATACATCATGCTAATTTTAAAAAAAATTAGGAAACTGTCATATTCGTGTAATATTCTGGATCCTTATTCGATCAAAATATGCACACGAGTGAAAATCAAGAACATTCAGAGGAATGTGTATGTTAGATTGTCAATATATTGTGCATTGTATTCTCTCTAAGATGAGTAGTATTAAAATCATTATACAAATACTCCACAAATTCTCGTGAATTCCTTGCCAATGGCATGTGTTGAATTCCTATAATTTCATTTGATTTTCACTCATATGCAAAATCAATGGCTGAATCAAAACCCAAGTCTTGAGTCTCAACTTGAAAACATTTGTTTGCTTTTATGGAAACTTCTCACAATTTGGAATATCAAAAATTAAAAATCTTATTTTCTTAATTTGGTCTTAATTGTAAAAAGCATTAGTGAGATGCATTTTTGTTTACATTACCAAATTCATGATGCATTTAATTTCCAAGTGGCCAGTATGTTAAAATTCGGGAAAACACAATCCACTTACTGAATGCTACCAATACTCCCAATTGTTTTTTTTCCGAACTGAAAACTGAGTTTGGAGAGCGTTCAAGTCAGCTTACAAATTTCGATTTCCAATTTCCGCCAGGTGTCGCTGCCTGACCACGATCCAAGATGGCGTCATCGGCCATTTTGGGCACAAACGTCACCAGTAACATTACGTGTACGCCTCCGGACCAGTACAATCAGTGAAACACAAACGTGATTAGGACGGTTCCAGCGTCCAGATTGAGTCTGGTCCTAATGGCATTAGGAGTAAATTGTTGTCGGGACGTCTCCTCTCGAATGGCTCCCCTAGCGGCGAGTGAGGCAGAATACGACAGTACTGCCCTTTGATACGTCGGCCCCTTTACCCCGCTACACGAAGGACTAACGCAATTTTAAAACGAGATCAAAAGTAATAAGGGGCGAGATTGACTCGTCCCGCTCGCACCTTTTGGGGATTGGCAATTTGCAGTCCACCTTAATCGACGGCAGCGAGCAGGAGCGCCGCGTAATTTACAGTTTATGTAGGCGATTGAAAGGAGCCGGGGCCAATTGGGGATTAGGAAATAATCGTGTTAGAGCGAAAACTGGATGACATAAAAGGCCAAATTACTAGACTAGAGAGAGAGAGAGAACTAGAGCTGGAACTGGTCGGCTTCGTTGCTGCAAACAAATCGATGACGGACTACTGACGGAGAGGGCTTTTTGGATACGCAGGTTGAGAGAGAGAGAGAGAGAAGGGCGTTCGCGTGATGTGTAAGGACAAAAACACGACCTGCAAAAGTCAACGAATGACACGTCGACCTATTAGCTTTTTCACAAAAATTAAATCAAATTAAGCGAATGGATGGAATGGCCAAACACCAACAGGATGGGATGAAAATCAGTGGCGAGCGCATGGTTATGAAACGAGCAACGAACAGGGTGTTCAAACAGCTAATCCTACCCTCATTATGCGTTTTTCGAGAAAAAAAAACTCGAAAGCTTAGTTACGAATAATAATTTTGTTATATGAAAGAAAGTAGAGGAACTCCCAGGTTTAGTATTTCGTGTATTTGGATCACATGGATTGCGTGTAGACGGCACTGTAATCACTTATCAGTAAAAGTGAAGTTATATGAATGCAATATTACCGCAGTAATTGGTTGACCTGCATCTTCAACTGCAATGATTAAATTCAACGCAGTATCCCATACCGGACAACTTAAACAGTATTTCGTTTTCGTATACCTAAACAGTGCATTTTAAGTATATTCCAACGTCCAATAGTAGCAACAACATTGTACTTATTCTGCAGTTTTCTGTTTAGGCTTCAGAATGACTACAAAATAATCGCAGTTCTACTACATACCCTATAGTAAATGTACAAGTAATTACTTTAGTTTGATGCTTCAGAAAAGCTAGAAATTTAAATTTCTACAGTATAGCGCAATTTTACAATAGATCACTTTCACAGCTGGAGTCGATCGAGACTTCCAGCAGAATATTTTCTCTCGATTATGTTTGAAGTTACAATCTTTCGCGAACCCTACACGAGCATTATTACTGCCAATTTCAACAAATACTGACCGTTCAACGTAATACTGATCGTGTAATGGATGCAGTACTGATGGATTGATGTTTCGTTCTCATCACTGACGATTACCCGAATTTTCCGACAACTTACTGCCAGTATTGTAATAATGACAGCAACACTAGCGTTCGCATAAAAGTGAACATTTTTCTGACTCAAGAGCAATTTAAAACAGTCTACTTTGAACGATACTAGAGCATGCATGCAGCGCCATCTGTGGCGATAGACAGCCACTGGCCCTATAGACGCAACACGACTTTGATTCACTCGTTATTTTCAATCTTATATTCAACGAACTTTCAAAAGGAACGTATTAAAACTAACAGCTAATCACGATGCAATTCGCCAAATTCCCAGTTTCATTACCTGTTAATACTGGCAGGAAGTACAAAGTGAAGATAGGCCTGTCGTGGCAGGATAGCCTTCTCAAAAGTGAAACGCCAATTTGGTTAATAACATCGTATCGAAATTTTTCGAGCATTCCGAACCCGCCTAGGTATCGGCAACACGCAAAAAACAAAGTCCGAAAAACAAAAAGTCGATACATGTATAAACTGGAGGAAAAATGCAAACATAATGATTTGGCATGAAATTAAAATGCAAAAAGAATCGAATTTTTAATTCTAGAATTTCAAGGGAAAATCGAACGCGTTTGAATATCGTTGCCATGGAAACCGAAAATAGAAAAAATGCCCCGTTCGATTGGAACGTATTTTTCACATTCGAACGTCGCCATCTTGATTCACATTCGCAAGAATTGGATATGGGACAAAATGATTCAAATTTGCTAATTTTTTAATGTATTTTTAACGAAGAAAAAACATCAAATAACTTAACTATACGATGTCTAGAGCTTCCAGGTTATCACTTCAACGACGCATGCAGCAAAGGCTCATTGTAGACAAGACTCAAGTGAGGAGTGTTGTTGCAAAAGCTGGTAGGTGAAAAAATAATGGTTGGGATCGATAATAACTTGAAAAACTAAACTTTATTTCGATTTAATTCTTTTTGTGCCTTAAACCCACACGTATGTAGATTCCGTGCGCGCAACTTGAGACAAGAAAACATTTTTTTCAGAATGCGAGCTGTACTTATAGCTGGTACGTCGTGTGCCATTGATAAGCAGTTTTTTTCAAATATCAGGTTTTGCAACCGAAATTTCAAGCAGAAAGAAAATGGTTGCCCCTTTTATGTGGTACAAGGTCAGTATTATATAAAATAATTAAGGTAGGCGAGTACTACACGTGCATGTACAGTGTACATGTTGTTTACAACGGCTGACGTTTCCCTTTAAATATTAACAGTGGGAGCGACAGTAAATGCGACGTTGTTTGTTTCTTTCCAGGTCCCCTAATAAATCCGCAATGGCACTCATTTAGCAAATTCTCGTGTAATAAACGGGGGCCGATGTTTTATGTTGTCGTCATATTGTCCGAACGGAAGAGCAACGTTGGCCTAATTTAATTAACGTCACGCTAATTGAGTCGCAACAGGTGCGTTAAGACATCGTAAGCAACGCTCGTAAACGAATCGTTAAATGTCTTCTTCTTCCAGGTCAAATTTAATTTAACGCTCGAGAAGGGAAAACGAGAGAAAACAGAGCCACTTTCAGCGTAAAAAAATAATCAACCGAGAACAGGAAAGTCAGGAAATATCGTTGAAATTTAACTAAGGTACGCCAATTTCATGTAGAAAAATTGAGATTAAAGCGACCTGATAAAACAAGTTTGCTTAATTGAAACCCATGCAAAATAAGCCGTCCTACATTGTATATTTTATAGTGTAGGTCACAGATATATTAACACTTTTCCTATCAATTTAATGTTTACAATACATAATATTCGATTTTTTAACAGTTAAAAACATTCTCTGCACTTATTTGTTAGTGGTTTCAAAACTGTCCGTTGTGTTAGAGCAGGTTATGTTTGAAAATGTCCACATGGCAGCCATATTTGTCCTGATACGCATGTGGCCAGGTGGTATATATATTTTTTACATATAAATATCTGATATTTTCCACATTTATCACATGCAAAAATCTGACGTTTTCACATTTTTCACTCAATTTTTCTGAAAAAAATTAACAAAAACTAGACCACAAATGGTGTATTTTAGCTTGCTTTTCTAAACAAAATTATACATTGTAAATATTAATACCCAAGAGAACGCCGTATTAGAATTTCTTTAAAATGCAATCTACCAAAATGGATTTAAAGCGAATTTTCATGGAAATGATTTTTTTTAATTATGGCAATTTTCCTTTTAAAGCTGACATAAATAATCAATTTTTAGTACGTTTTTACGACATTAGGGGCCTGACGGGAGGGGAATTCCTCAATTTTACGCTGGCAATTGTCATAAATTGTCATTTTCACCCAATTTTTCATACTTTTTTGACACTGGTCACATGCATGCTGTTTTCTTCAAAATTTCTTAGCAAACATACAGTACGATGAATAGGACACTTGTTGAAGACCTACTGGCGAAACGTACAGGACTTAAACACTAATTAGACTCATGTTCCCAACCAAGTGGTTTCTGCTTAAAATTAACATCTTCGAAGGTACAAGATTAAAGAGGCCCACGAGGAGACCGCAGCGCCCCCTGTGGACAAGGATGTAACTATCCGAACCAGAAAGAGTCAAAACCTACCAGAAGTGAGTTAACAGGGAGGTGTGTCGATGGCATCGGTTCGTATGGTTAGTGCTGGTGGCAGCTGATTTTAATAGCAGGAAGAATAACGAAATTAAATAATTATGAGCAGCAGCGCCACCGTTGTCACGTGAGGAGCGCCGTAGCTTTCTCGCCGCTATCTCCCGCTATAGCTCTCGTCGCCCCATGAATATTTCACGTCGAAATTGGTTTAATTATTTAAATTAAGGCAAAAGTGAGAGTCGGGGATTTCTCTCTCTCTCTCGCTTTTCCGCGCCCCAATTATCATTCTTGGAAAACTTTACTCTTTCACCACATTTCGCAGGTTTTGGGGCTTGCGCGCTATCTCGCCACCGCAGCATCGCTAACGTTATAATAAATTTAACACGCGGCTCGGTTGCGCGTCTACGCCTCTCCTTACGAGATGCCAGTCCACGATCAAATATGCATGAATCCCACGGCTTCGAAAATCATGGAAATGCGAGCTAATTTCACTTTTGCACTCCAAATTTATGCAACGACGGCAAATGCCGCGGATGCCGGCTGAACAAAACCAATTAAAAGAGAGCGTTTTTGGACCCAATTGGAAAACCAGAAACGAAGAGGGGGTGGAGTGGACAACAACCGCGAAAATATGTTCGAAGTACTGACCAGTTGAAGCCATTGCCTTCAATGCGAGCCCTCGCATGTTGGCAATCATGCAGAACACGTGTGTTGGCATGGTTTGCCAAACTGGTTGGGCAAGGAACGCAGTTTTATGTTTGAAAGCGATTGTGGGTAAATTGTTTCAAAAAACTGTTTCAACGTCGATAGGTTATCGACGACTTAAGCTGAAGAAGAAACTAACCAGAATTTTTGTCTCGTAAGACAAGTTAGCCCACGCACCCTTGGACGTCGGCAAATCTGCACTACACGTATGCTTATGTCGGCATTTTTTGCCAATTTATAAGGGCAAATTCCAAATTTTTATAGTTTAAAGATGCCAAAACATAACGTTGTAATTGTGCCTGTAAATCAACTTTCCTAGAGGGGAAAAACTTAAAATTTAGTAAACAATACTGCTTGAACATAAAAAATCGGGTCAAACATAGAATAAAGCTGAAGTTAATTTGGGAAAAAAAAAAAGAAACTATCTTGCATGCACACAAAATTCCCTGAATTTTCCAAGTTTAATATAAAATTCTCTGAGGATTTTCCAAGTTTAATATAAAATTCCCTGAGTTTTGCTGGTTTAATATCAATTTCTTTAAGGAATTTCCAGGTTGAATGTAAAATTCCTTGAGTTTTCCCGGTTTTTCAAGGTTGGCAGTCACCATGACTTACGAGAAATAACTACAACGTAATGCTTTACCACCATTCAGTTGGTCAATGAATGTTTTAAGCAGAAGTCAATCAGAATTGGGATATTTGGGACAAGCTGCCCCTACAGGTCGGCAAACCGGCACTACTACTCGGATGCTAGCAGCGGTTGCCCATGTAGGCCACATGACAGGTAAATCCCAGCAGTTTGGGGAGCAGCATGGGGTCAAATTCCTGATAACCTGGCATGTATTAACGACCTAGCCTCATTATTACGACCGTGTTTGCCCATTTTCACCATTTTCAACATTTTTGCCATTTTTTTAAGGGTCCCATACGCGTTCAGCCCCGTTGTAAAAGGGTGGGGACGACGGGCAATTAA
>JAQGAF010000671.1:0-43737 GCA_034687865.1 Kryphioiulus occultus | reverse complement strand
GTAAAAAAAAAAAAAAAAAAAAAAAAAAAAAAAAAAACTTGTACGGCTTGTTTGATGGCACCAAACTCGAATACCGCATCTTGAATAATACAGCCACAAAACATTCACGAAATCGTTGCCATCATTCATAGTCACACAATAATGCCGGTATGTGAATAGGTTCCCCCCCCCCCCCCCAAGCGTCATATTTTTTTTCCCCATCAGTGCAAATCACACAGCACATGTATTCCGATAAAATATTTTGAATGAACAAATTATAAATGAACCGCCCAAATAATAGACTTAATAACAAAAACATGCATCAAGTTACAAAAACCTTCAGGGTTCACTCAGAGATGAAATTTTCAACTTCCCTGACTTTTCCAGATTTCAAAACAATTTCCCTGACCAACTTAACCACTGAAAAAGCGAAAATATGACATATTCCAATGTTTGGCCCGCTATATTTAAAGCTTATTGTACATAAACAGGAGACAGAACCAATTTTCATCAGAAAACAGCAAATTTAGATTAGTTTTTTTTTTTAAATTGACAATTTCTTTTTGTAATAACCCAATAATTACCATTGAAAAATGTTTTATTGGGGTTTCCCTGACTTTTCCAAAATAAATCCATCTTCCCTGACCGTTTCAAAATAAACCCACCTTCTCTCAGATTTCCAAGCCATTTTAATTTCCCTGATAACTTCAGATTTTCTAGGGGGAATCCTGAACCTTAGACTGACTTTATGCTTATTTAAGAACAAGTACTTACTGTATACATTTACTTCTACAGTATGAGCTCAAATTTGATTTCAACTAAAAAGCATCGCTCATTGATTTAATGGGAAACCTTGCAATGACGAACAATTAAATTAATGACTATTATTATTAAATACATGCATTTCAGCGATATATTCGCCGCATATTAATAACAGGTTTGCTATGTGAATTTCAGGATGTTTTCATTTCCTATTCTTAATCGCACTCGTGAATACCCAACCATTGCTGAACGGGATTCATAAATTTCCTTACAGGTTTAAGAAATCATAAATTTCCCCAAAAGCGTACAATTTGCTCTCCAAAATCATGTGGGCCTTTATCTGTTCTCACACTTTTTATTTCAAAACAAGGCAACGTTCATACCCTTACCCTGGCAGTATGAAAAGATTAGGGAAAGATTGGGGTTAGACATTTGCTTTTCGGATATTTTTTTCTTCCAGAAATAAAACAAACCCAAGCTGCGTTAACCCTGGCTTAAAAAGAGAAATATAGCCCAATTCATTTCCCCTCACCGACCATATTAATGTGGGTGAAGTAGGCTGCGTCACTTATGGGAAAGTTAGCAGAGCGTCAAAAACACATCCTAGAATGTACATGTAAATGTCACCATTTGCTGATGAGGATTTCTGAAATGCTTTAGCAGATGTCCAAAAACTTGCGATAAGGGAGACTCAAGATCAAAGAATCTTTTTTTTGGGGGGCGGGGGCTAGATTTAAGCACCTGTTCCCCTTATCAAGGACCCCAAAGATCTGAACTTAAAATCAAAACGACAACGCTAAAGTCAACCGGTCAGCTTTGGCCACCCTCAATCCCCAAACATGAACAACAATTTTCACACCTTAGTTTTTTAATCTTATTTTCAATCGCTTGGCTGACATAAAATTTAATAAGTTAAGCGCTTGTCTGCATTGATATGGCACGTACGTGCGTGGGGTCCACGAACTTTTGGGTGGGCTGTCATGACAAATCCCAGCTAACATCTAACATTGCATTCAAAACCATGTCTTATAGGTCACTGTCAACCTTCAATGAGGATTTTAACCTCCACAATCTTTCGAAGAATTTGTCAAACCAAAGCTACATGTATTTTGAGGGAAAATAAAGGCAAATTGGAAGATGTTGTCATGCAATTTTCCCACAAAAAGTCCTCCAGGGTGTCTACTGGATTTGGTATTACAATTCCCATGACTTTTCTATGACTTTTTCATAACTTCAAAAATGTTCAATACTCAGAATATGGAGCCATTCCAGTTTTATGTTATCACAAATAGCGATTTTCAGAAACATTCCCTACCCCAATGATAATGTTATTATTGGTCAAAAAACCCAGTAGGCTTACTTTTTTGCGAAACTAAATGACAAATGCATGAATTTTAACTCAAATTTTTATTTAGTGACTCATTCAATGGCAAAAATGCCATGACCCTGATGTAAATGTCATGACTTCCATGACCTGAATTTAATTTCATGACTTTCATGACTTCCATGACTGGTAGACACTCTGATTTCATTGTTGTTACAAAACCCCGATCTTCAACAACATTTCATAACATGTTCTTAAAATTATAACCTAGCCTCGCCCATTGTCTTCAACTTCCTGTCGAGACTTTCAAACATCCAACTTCTCTAGTAGCAAGCTCGTATAAAAGCCTGTGTTCTCCAATTAAAAAATTAAAAGAAATGATTAATGAAATAAGACTTACTTATTCGCGGTGATTTTCCTTTCGTCAACATCTGGAGGATAAAGAAGTCTTTTGTGTTCGCATAACAAAGAGGCATTAGATAACTGAATCACAGGATTATATCGAGTTGGCTCCCTATTAAAAGTGAAACAAACAGGATTAAGGATAATTTATAAAACATTTCAATTGCTCAATCTGCTCAACAACAATCTAACATAGTTCATAAAGAATTCAACACAATTTGTTTCGAGCAAATTTGGCTCAGCTAAAATAAAAAGGAGTACATGAATTCATCCACGCTAAAGAAAAATTGAAAGAGTAAGTATTTTTCAAATACTATATTAAACGCGGTTTGCACACATTATAAATAAACACTTTTGCTATCTACAGAAATATTTTTTTTCTAAGGAAATGAATCAAAATGCTCGTAGGTGGCTTTGGACCTAACAAGTTTAAATATTAATAGTCTGATTTTTTACATGTGCTAGATATTTACCATACAGTGCACTGAAGTAATTTTATCGTCAATTTCCAGAACGTGTCCCCACGATAGGTTTATTTACTGCTAGAGCAAAATCCATATGTAAAATGCCTGGTTAGACGTATTCGTTTGACAAATTCCAAGTCATTAACACGCATCTCATTAATTTTTAATTAAAGTAGCGAGGTATTAATTATGAGAAAAATGTCTCGACTATTTCAGGCAACGAAGGTAGGACAATCAGCTGAAAGGATTTGGTTGATATGACAGGAAGCCTCAATTTCAGCAAAAAGTGGGGTATTCGATAAGAGGCGAGAGTAATCAATTCGGGTAGATTCTCCAATACTCGTCTCAAAAGAAAATCTCAACTTCAGGGGTCTAATTTTTCCATATCACTCACTTTTGCATATATTTCAGGCATTAAAACGTAACGTTTCGGCATAAAACGCCTGAATCACGCTGGGTAATGAAGACGTTCAAACGCCACTTATTCATATGATGGATAGCTTTTTCAGAAAAGGTCAATTTTACGTTTACACCATAATTTACGACCAATATTGGGCTTCGGGGCGCATGCGCACGAGCGCGCCATCATCCCTTATTGTGTAAATAGGGATTTAAAACAATGACAGGGAAGATTTTCTTTGTTAAGCAGAGAGCTTGGTTAATGATGGAGATGGAAAATGGATCTTGCATTGTGACAAATTAATGGGATTCGGATAATGGCTAAGAGATTGCACAAAATAAAAATCAAGGGAAATGTATTCAATTAAGCAATCAGAAACTCATCATCAAGTATTTTTCTTATCTTCCAGTAAATTTTGTTGCTTAAGAAACGTCTTTCCTAAAATAAGGAAGAAAGCGACAGCACATATCAGGGTTCCCACAGCTTTAGTAATATCAAATCCTCTGACTTTCCCAGGTTTCAAATTTTATATTTTTCTAACCTGTAGTTTTCCAATCGACCATTATGAAGTAAAAAGCACCTGCCTTTTACAATAAAGGAATTCGCACAACATCAAAGTATTGATGCATTGTTTAATTTGGATTTTTACTTAGGAATAATCAGATGCTCGAAGAGATTTTAATTTGGTAAAATTCGATATTGTCTTTACGAAACCAATCTGCCATATTGAGGTTTTCTTTCATTGTGCAGCTTAGCCTAAAAACTGTGGTACATCTATAATTGATACATGACATTATATACGTTCTGGATTGAAACTAACATTATATACGTTCTGGATTGTAACTAACATTATATTCGTTCTGGATGGAAACTAATATTAGACATTAGGAAATCCCTTGACGTTTATAAAAATTTAAAAATTTCCCTGACGTTCCCAGGTTTTTCAGGAATCCCAGTTTATGTGGGAACTCTGATATATGCCGTAGTAAAATTTATACTCATTTGCATAAACATTACGTTTTGAAAATTCAGAGTTTTGATCTCGATAACCATAACTTAATCTTTAACACAAAAATAACATCTTTAGTTGCATCAGGAGAATGACTGTTCTTATGCGTGGTCAAAGGAAAGAGAGAACACCTTTAAACTCGTATTAAAATCGCCTTTATCTAAAGATTAAGTTGGCAATCTGCATATGCCAGATATTGGGAGTGGAAGACTTCACCCAGGTTTAAGTACCACAAGCAGATCCGGGGTGGTGCTACATGGCACAGCTTATCAGGACCGTGGTGGAAAGTAAGGAAAGCCCTAGTCCAATTTGTCAGCCGGTATAATTGATGGTGAAATAATGATAATGTACTTTTTTTGGCATCTCTAATTAAAGGAATCTCCGAGGACAACATCCCAATAATAGAGAAGGATCAGCCGACTTTTTTATATCTATTGTTTCGTTCGCGTTCTGCCAATGCCAGCTAAATACTCTGATCAACAAGGAGCTGGGTAGCAGTAGAGCAGAAACATCAACATTGTACATGGCCTTCAAAAAGTTGAGAGGAAATGGTGCATGGGGCGAGATTGGAGCCAACATCAACGAATACACACATCCTTCCTCTCAATTTTGCTGATCCATGGTGCCAAAGTGAAGTAAACTTTGTGATAGAAGATGCCATAAAAGGCCGACCAAAACTAGCAACAATTTGAACCAACGAAGGTACACTATGAATTAAGATTGTGAAAATATAACAACCATGGCCGATTTTTGGACTTTCCCAGCTTTCCAGGTTAAAAAATTCATTTTCCTCTGGCCTTTAAAGTTTTGCTATCGACCAATATAAAGTAAAAAGAAACTGCCTTTGACTAGGACAATAATTATTGAATTTGTATAACAAAAAAATCCAAACAACATCAAAATATGCCATTTTTTAAGTTGGCAAATGTTGATATTATCTTATAGAAGACAAATAGAAGGAATTAATCTGCCATATTGGGATTTTCTTTCATTGTGCAATGACAACTTCACCAAAAATCCACGATATATGATATATTCGATATATGAAATGCCTTCTGGATTGAAATTATAATTAAGATAGGAAATCCCCTGACTTGTTGATAATTTTCAAAAATTCCCCTGACTTTCCCAGGTTTCCCAGTCAGTTAAAATTCCCCTGATTTTCCCAGGATTCCCAGATTCTGTGGGAACCCTGGACGTACTAATATGAGCAAGGAGGACCATGGCTATTTAAAAAAAATCACCATTATAAATTTATGACGTACTTCAAGTGGTAAAAAGCATATAAAAATATTGGCAAACTAGTATCGCCATGGCAATGGTGTAAGATTTACCAATAATGCAACATAAGCATGCAAATATTTCCCAAACGCGTGCAAACATTTTTTTCGACCTTTATAGGGCCTATTAGGGCAGAATCTAACATACGTTATATCGATTTTAACATTTTTCATATAGCTTTCTAATTTTGACAATACATCTGAAAACAGGAAAAAAAATCGATTTTTTTGCATCGCAAAAATATTGTATGGTAAAATAAAATAGGAAAATATGCAAAAGCGCTATTCAAATGATACGAGGGCGATCGGCTTCATCCTGATGGAAACTTCGGCAACCGCACATCAACGCAAAAATGGAAAACAGATTAAAGTAAACGTGCGTTAGGAAAAAAAACTAAATAAAAAGTGAAGAAAAATAAGGCAAGAAATGTGAAGAGCCTTATATACATACATCTGAAGAATCGCTTTGATAGAAAAACATCATTTACATTTTTTTCTTGCCTTTTAAGAAGCACTTCTTAGTTTTTGTCTTTTTTACTTTCAATTCGCCCGCGTTTTTTCGTCGATTTTTTGCATCAAGTACGAAGTACGCACGCGTGTTAAATCTATGTGGCACGACGCTTTTGGGATTTCATAATAAAAAGGAAAGTTTTTATGCCGAGGATCTTGCGAGCCTGCATTTGCATACTTGAGCAAGAATGAAGTTTTATTATATATAAATTCTTTATGAACGCTTATCAAATGAATTGAACGCATTGATAAGTACGGTTATTAATTACCACCGATGCTGCATTAAACATGAGAAAACGATTACCTAACGCCACGCATAATACATAGTGGGTAAAACCCAATGCATTATACGGTACATGTGTAATGCTTAGCTCGATCACACTGAAATATTCAGCATGGCGGACAACATGGAGGAAAGATGATAAAGAGACGACATCTCGTCACATGTACATGTATTAGACCAGTAGGAGTTAAGGACACGAGCTATAGTAATAATTTCAGAAACTGTCATTATCTATATTTTCAAAACGATTTACGAATAACAGTATGCTATGTTAAGTTTTGACGACATATTATCATGAACGGACAAAGTTTACATTTTGCCGTGCACAAAATGTAAACAAAATATTTAAATTTGAACCCAACTTGTATACAGTGTAGTATACAAGAAAATGCAAATATATGACATGCCAATGTAAGGAAACAGCAAATTCAAATAACATTTCTTAATTTCTGTTACAAAAATTGCCTGTCATTTGTTGATTTGTGTGCTAACCAAGCACAATTTGTTGAACTTCCCTGATTTTAAAAGTAAATTTAATTTTCTGTGACTTTTCCGGACCGTTTCAATTTCCCTGACTTATCCAGGTCTGAGGGAACAATGTGTCGTATAGCTTTCTTGTTTGTGTATGTTTTTGTGATACTCTTAATTTAAATGAAAAACGAAATATCCCAATTTAGCTGCCCAGCCGCCAGGCAATCACTGCCAGCCTACGAGCAGTCGGGAGAAGCCCCCCTTCGCATAGTGTCTATGGCAGAGCAGGGCATAATGCAAAGCACAGCCAAGATGGTTAAGACAGATGAGATATTCAAGACTTACTTGTATATTATATTATGGAAACTTAAAACTACGTTTCAGCAATGTTAAAACCATGTTAAAACAGCGTGAACTCTCAAAACATCTCAACTTGCAGCAACTGATTGCGGCCAAACAATTGTTCTTTATCAGACGAGTACAGAAACTTTACTGCGATAAAACATACAAAGTACACAAAATGAATTCAGAGTTTCAAACTTTACAAAACACGCCATAAACCGTTACCACAGTCATGCGCCTGTTGAGGAGCATCACTTCGCGATACCTGAAGATGCACTTTGACCAAGTGACAGATTGGAAGTCAACCAAACAAAACCACTGCGTTCAAAAACTTTCGTAAAACTTGAAAAAGTAGGAATGGGGGTTTGGACTGACAACGTAGGCAACATCGGGTCCCATTTAGAGAATCGCGTGAAAAAGCATCTCTGGTACGGCCCATTAATCATCCGTAGGCATCATCCGCCAGAGCCAGAGCCACGACGCAGCATCCAGTTAAGAGGAGGGAGCCCCATTGTGGGTCACGAGGCAGAGGCTGAGCTAGGGATGGAGCGGGGGTACCGGCATTTGGCCAGATGACGTCACGGGTCCGGGTTCCCCTTCGACTCCTTAGCTCGGTCTCTCCACTTGACTAGATAGAGGGTGCGAGCCCCCTCAGAATCCGGTGCCACCACAGTAAAGTGCACGCTTAATGATGCCTGCACAGCCAAGCAGTCCAACGCTGACAGAGATGGATTACGCTCGGTGACTTACTTTTTTCGCTGCCTAGCGAAAGGAGTCCACGACTCCTCTTTACTTTTCAGACTTTTCAGAGTGGGAAAAAAATTCGGACACGAAGGAGGGAAGTCAAAAGCTAGCGGGAGCTGCGAGGGAGACGTCCAATGGCAGACAGGGGCCTCAGAGCTCATGCAGGAACTTGGACGACATTCAAATGAGTCCGAAAATTGCAAAGTTACATTACATTTTCCAATGTGTTTTTTGGAATTCAGCCACATCGTACAAGTAGCATCATTTGGCTATTAATTACAACATTTGTTATCGAATAGTCATGTACACCATGTGACTAATAAAACACAGAATCCAGCTATTATAGACAGAATTACGTATAGGACGCAGACCACAGTAGATCAGATGTTGCCAGACATTCTAGGCCGGCTACTATTGGAGACCGCTGTGTGTTAAATTGCTTTACTATACATTTGTTGGGTTTTACGAAACAACTTTCAAAACAGCAATGATCAGATGTACGTCGGAATAGGGGGATGATATTAATGAGGCATGCAGAAGGCGGCACTGTTCCGATGATCAGGTCTATCTAGAAATTTTGGAAAACCAATAAAATCGAAACCAGGTCGACATTACACGCTTACAAGGTTCCCACCCAAAACCCGAAGCCGATTTCTCTGAGACTGACATCCCCTGAAAACTTTTCAGTCATTTCCCTGACAATTCCATGGTATTTTCTTTAAAAAAAATAACAAAATAATGGGTTTTATCCCAAATGTTTATAAAACAAGATGTCTAATCAATTAGCTGATGCAAACTATCTAAATTCCCCTACCTTCTCTACCATTTTCACGAATTTTCACTAATTCCCTGACATTCCCCGATTTTCCCCGAAAGTGGGAACCCTGGCTTAGATACCATATAGCCAACTAACAAATATTTTAAATTGAGTAAGTCAAAAAGGGTGATATTCCATATTATTGTTTAGTAATCTTAATCAGGGCCTCATCTGCCTTAATTGAGAACATTAAAAGGTTTGGTTTTTCAATTGGGGGTCTGTGGACCAAAGATTTAGAAGCACTGCTTTCGTTCAAAAGATACCGTAACAAAAATTGACAGCAAGTGCTGAACTCCGTTTACAAAGAAATGTTGCCCGCAAGACAGCGCTTCGGTCACCCTGTATTTATACGCACAGTATATGCGCATACTGAAAGGATAGGTGATAAGTGATTGACGGCTCAAATTAATGAAAGCAATTTTTCACTCGTGACATCTAGGGGCAAGGTGGCAGCGTGATAAGCAAACGTAAATTGAACCCCAGTTAACCTGCGTGGACCTGACATAGCAGTCATATAAAAGCTACCAGATGGCAGACTGAACGAAAACGAGTTTTGAACAGTCCATGCCAGAGGAACCCCATCAGAGAGGGAAGGAAATACACAGGACGAATTTAGTATGCACGTCGTCCATCACAATTTACGCACCAAATATCAATCACTAATGCGTCCACTCCATCCAGTACCCTTTTAAAATTTACGACAATTTCAATAGAATTCCAACAATCTCGAATACAGACGTATTTGGCTTGAACTTGAGCATATTTCAATATACAGGGCGACTGGCCGAATCTTCAGTTAAATTTCCCTGACTTTTTCAGGTTTTCCAGACATTTTTTTTTGGAAAATTTCCAGGCAATATGAAACGATCACTTTTTACGGATTTGACAAGTTTACTTCAGAAAGGACCAAGTCTTGTGTTTAGCCTACCACATTTTAAACCTTGGGAGTTATCAATTCGTTCGCATGCTTGCATTTGTGCTCCTTTCAAGATTTTAATGTATCAAAAGCAATTTAAGTAATGTTAAAATCTTGAATAGGAACGGTAAGAGCTGGTTTTATATCCAATTTTGTAAAAATAAATAATAATATTATTCGTAAAGGGAATGCCTTAGGCCAAATTTTGAAAAATTACAAAGTAATAATAAATATTTAAAGTTTTAATGTTAATAACGATGTGAACACTAGCAGTCAAAATCACTAGATCTTAAACAGTGCATTTGTGTTGACTTCTTTCGAAATTTAAAAAAGTATGCATAATTATTACTTATCCAGACTGAATCAATTTCCCTGACTTTTCCAGGTTTTCCAGACGGTCAGTCACCCTGAACTATATCGCTCCCGTTATGATTAACCATCATTAATTAACTGAAAAATCACGGTATTGTCTTTACGTGCAATTTCACTACTGCAACCTCAGCGTGTCTTGGTGAAAATAGTTTAAAACCCTAGAGTTTTTCTCCAAGTCGTCCTTGTTTAACCATGCATGCCTCCAGGGTCTGGTAATCACGGGCATGTCTATAGTTGGAAATTTCTAAAGCCGGTGAAAAAAGTCGTGAAAACTCCATCTTAGGTTACCGTAGACGGCATTTTGCTTAATGGAGCTGAAAAGGCACGAAGGAACACTTCAGTGCGGTAAGTTCGTATTGGTTATGACAGGTGATGTCATCGGAGAATGCGTAAAAAATTAACCAGTCACTCGTCCGAAATTCATTAACCAATCGGGAAAGAATTAATAAAAAATGGCACTGGAGCGTGTGACACCCACGATGGTGACATCGAAGGGGAAAAAAATGCCGGAAAGATCTAAGGAGTCGTATACAGTGTAGGCAAAGACAACAAGCGTACATTCCAAATGCAATGTCACACAGCAGCTGGCTTCGAAACACATTCTGGACTTTTTTAACTTTAACGTTACAGGCAACTTTACAAGACGATTTGACTTGTTTTTACTTTAAATGAACAAATTAGTTGCTGTGTTTGGGACATAGAAAAGGCATTACTCAAAATGTCATATTCTCGAAAAGTAAGAAGTTTGCATCTTTGGTGATTATTACATTTTCCGAAGCTAAGTCTGATTATCGCCATAGTAGTTAACTTGATTTTCTGCGCTGCAATGAACAGTCTCAATGAAACCAAAGCAAAAGCTAGCCTTCATCATAAAAACATAAGCCTCCCAGTAACAGTAAGGATTATTCATTTCGGAATGATAAGCTTAATTACGTGCCATTAAATTGTGTTTTAATACATGAGGCAGTCAGGGCCTTACTACAGGTATATCACAAACGTGTATAAGTTTCAAAGTACAAGTTAGAAATCTATGGACTGTAAAAATATGCACTTGTAATACTGAGTTCCACCAATAAATACCGAATAATTTGAAATTATTAGTAATGCCTCTTACCATTTGTTTGTAACAACAGTGTTAAGGCAATAACACAAAAGTGTAGAGAAACTTTGTTGAGGAACACAAACACTTGTACGTATTACGCCGTACCTCTACAAGTACAACTCCATACCTTTGAGGAATGGAACCCAGAACGTACCGTCACCAGCTAGTTGACCTCACAATATACATGGTTACCATAAAGTCCTTCCCTCATTACATAAACTAATCTAGAAAATGTAGTTACAAGGAACTCATTTTGGAAAATGGTAGAAGAAAGATTATTTCATGTAATTGGTTCTCAGTGAGAGCCAGCAAAATGGCATCTGCATAGGAAAACGCTCAAGATGGCCATTGGCACCACGTGACCAAATCGCCAATCAGTATAAAGCGCAATTACTGAAGTGAGTGCAGACTGCCAACAATTTCGGGTGATTTCCTACAGTGTGGAAATCTCTTTTGCAATCAATTTTCTTTTGAAATTGCACAGATCGGCGATTTGGTATCATGATAAACTGTACCAGAGCTTTTCCCTGCATAGACGTTATTTTTGATTCCAGTTGGCACTTCTTGTGAACCAAATACATGAAATAAAAAAGCAGTTCTAACTTTTTACAAAATTTGTTCCTCGCAAATAAGTTTTTTAAAATTATTTTTTTGTGATTAGAGCAAGCGACAATGACCAGTGAGTGCAATAAACACACAATTCCATGTAAGGAAATCAAAATACACAGTATTAAATTACATTTTCGGTGTAAAGGTCAAACTTTCCAACTGAGAATGTTGTGTAGTCTTAATAACATTTGCCCCTGAAGGTAGGCAATCACCGAAGGCTTCAGTGAAATGTGTGGTTGCCAACTTTCGCAATTTGAAATTTTCGTGATTCATTTCTTTCTAAGACTACAGAGGGAAGATCAAACGTAAATCGGTCTTGAGTGTGCTTAAGATGTCTGTGGATGCTTTCTTGTTATTATACAAGGATGTTTACTACACAAAATTTTTGCTATGCCTTTTTCGTGAATGCATACCGAACGCATCCTAGCGTCTCATCATGAAACTGTGTTGCGTTCTTAGCGTAGGTCTTAGCAACACCAGCTAAACGACGTAGGTTATTAGTCAAGTACTAAACGAAGTAAGTGTGTTCAGAAATGTGATGACACGTGCAAAACCGCGTGAAGCTGGCAACATGGGATGCTAATTTTCATCTCTGGGTGGAGAAACCCTTAGTATTCGATATCCCTTAGAGGCACTTCCCCTAGAGGCCACTAACGTGCCTCCTTATTTAAAGAGCCGGCGGGTTTTTTCTCTTTTTATTTATACCCCCACAAGGTCCCCATCATTAGGCCTAAAGTCCATCAGCTACATTTGACAGCACGGGACTAATTTATCTTTGAACTTTTTTTTCCTGAGGAGTGACTGACAAATCTGTTAGACTTGATTACCAATTACAGACATCGATCGATAATGAAATGTAATCCATCATTTCGCAGGGTCCTCCCGTCAATAGCATTAATCTTTTACGCATGCATGGGAAAGGCACCACATCCGCCAGGGGGCACCACCATCGTTTGGAAGTCCCGAGGGCCCTTTGCGAGTTACGACTTCCAAAATGAAATTACTTAAAACGAGTGTGTGAGCGCAAGAAGGTGTTTGGAATCTATTCATTATTGGATACATGTTTGGGCTCTAAATGATACAGGGATCCTCAGAAATGTTACCCAAACTTGCAACTTCTTAAATTCACCACAAATATTATTCGCAAGTTGCATTAGAGATGAAAATAACAATGCAATATTGAAGGTCACCAGCTCAACAACATTTGAGCTTGGACTTTGCCATAATTGCGACCGTCAGTAAAGTTGCACTCGTATTAACCACTTAAGGTGCATTACACTATATCACAAAACATTGTTTTAGTCTATAATAAAATTACATTTTAATTCTGTTGTACAACTTGTTATATAGCACCCACTTAATTACGTCAAATAACATTTTTTCCTCATTTTCAAACAAGTTGTACAACTTTGCAATATAACACGTTTTGTTATAGGTTTGTTGCATCTAGTCAGCCACGGTGTACTAAAAACACTTCAAATAGTCAATGGGTGAATTTGTGTTCATTAACCGCAACCAAGTACTCAGTCACTTACAATCCATATTCAAGTATGGTGTGTTTCATTAACACAAGAAATTCACCCATTGACTATTTTGTGTTTTTAGTACATAGTGGCTGACTATCGGTGGGAGGGTGGTTTAATTTGGCTAATTACTAACGTAATTGAGCGAGTGTTATATAACAAGTTATACAACAGAGTTAAAATCTAATTTGTTATAGGCCCATCATAATGTTTGGTTATAAATGTACTGTATAGTGTAAACACACCTTTACTCTCTGCATCTGCCTCAAAATGCTCACAAAGGCAGTGCCGGTACAGTAATTTGTAAACCTTAAATAATTCCATCCAATATTATATTTAAGCTTAAATAAGGAAGGCATCCAGAAAGAATTTAAAAATGACTGAGTTTCACCGTAGACACACCTACATGTGTTACAAGTTCTGAAGAACTTTTCAAACAACCCCTATGCTAACTTTAAACCTAGCGTGGGTTGCTTGGCTAAATCGGGGGTTTACATATTAAAATTAGCAACACACTCAACGGACAAAAACTGGGCATGGAAGAGAAAAATCCCGAGCGCCGATCATGAAATCACCAATATGGATGTCAAAAGTTTTTGCCTCGTGTTTTGATATACTGTATTACAATTAAAAAAAGCGTTTAACACTTACGCGACTCGCAAACGAGATGATGAAGGGATACAAATTGCTCATTTAAGAAACTATGCAAATGAAATCGGTAGTGAAAAGAAAGGAAGAAAGTTATCAGCAACGCGCCCAAATACTCGTATCTTTATCTCTATGAAAATAATGTGAAAATAACTTGATTTCGCGCAATATGAGTTACGAAACTAACTGCGTGGCTATGATGGCTATCAGCACCGATATCATAACTATGCCCCAGGAAATTCCACTGGACAATTTTTAACATAGCAAATGACCTTTAAATAGAATTCCACAGCTCGGAAGTACGAACGAAATAGCTAGCTTTTAATAATCCCGCCAATACATAAAACTATGCAACTGAAAAAGCCTTGAAACTAAAGGTGTGTTTACACCATGTAACGAAATGTGTTATATTTCAAAGTTATACAACTTGTTTGAAAATTAAAAGAAAAATGTTATTTAACATGTTGCAGTATTGATGACCCACGGATCGAGTGGGCGTTATATAACAAGTTGAACAACAGTTAAAAACTAATGCACTGTATACCAATGTGTAAACCCACTCGATATGTCATCAATACTACACGATGCTAACTAACATTTTCTTTCTTTTCATTTTAAAACAAGTTGCATCACTTTCCTACATGTACATGTATATCACACGTTTTTGTACATGTATATTATAAACGCACCTTAAAATTTCATTATTCATTTGCTCAGCCCATGTAGAAGTGTGGTGAAACCTAACCAGCCCTTTGATAGTCTGATGAAGCTTACATGTGACCTACTCAAAGAATAGCACTGCAACTACAAATACATGTACATGAATAACGTGTTTTCTATCGCAGGGAATGTAACTAATACTACTGTGTTATGCTGCCACTTTCTTAATTGAAGGAAATCGTTGGTGTAAAGCACAATTATTGAATGTTCATTTTGGGCATGATTTATAATACTCTAGGGTAAACCTGTATTGTGAATGGCACAGATCATAGCTACATACATGTACATGTACTGTATTCGTTTTGCATAAACACAGTTCGTCCAACGAAACTAAGAAAGAAAATAATTGTAATTTCAACATTTCATACACATACTGTAGTTGGTACAAAATCATTAATTAAGTACAGACAACATATATTATTATTATGCCGGTGTGTTACTCTGATTTGAGCACAACTACAGGATTGTCCTTGAGGAGGAAACGAAATCTTTAATACGTAAATGTAATTCTTAACAATTTTAAGAAATTGACATTCTGTAAAATATTTCATTTGTGCAGGGTTTTTAATACGAATTCGGCTAAACGTTAACTATAATTCCAAAAAGAAATAAAGCCTGATGTTCAATAGTCTGGATTTGATGTTCATTAACGTCTATGAAAGCAACTCGAACTAACACGAACATTGATTTCTTATAGGAAATAAAATTGTCTACAGTGTAATATCAGAGGTTCCTTTTTTCATCTAGTGAATATCTGAAAACCCCTTTCTATAAACCCCCATTCCCCTTTTTCTCTTGCCCCTTCTCCTTTAGCGCTGGCTTCTGACATTGATGGATTATTTTTTAATAGAATGCAGCGAAATTAGAAAGTTTGGGCCGAAAAAAAGCACCCAAATCTTCAAGTTAAATTACATTTCGTATTGCTGCATTCACGCTTTAGAAAGGCAAAGTGATGCGAGTCCAGAGAAATGCAACTTTTGCAATTCATAGCCAGGCATGTTTAAAACACAAGGCGCACTGCCATGCATATACGTGTAGGAGAATTTTTTGCAGTTTTTTCCCCTGCTGTAGAAAAAAGTATCCAAGCGTTTCAAACTTTTTATAACAGTAGTTTTTTGCCAGCAGGCATGGCTTGGAAAATACAGGGTGCCTAAACACTCTGAATTTAAATTTTCATTTAAATAATTCAAAGCTTAATATAAAACTAAAAGCCAAACGAAAAGGCTTTGACTTCTCCAATTATCCTAGATATTGCAAAAGCTTAGTAAACCTGATGAATAACTTTAGTAGAGTCAATAGCCATCATACTTTTTTTTCATCTCATTGGCAGTAGCCAAAGTTTCATTTGAATCACATTTCGACAGTATCACTGTGTATACCAAAACTTTACAGAAGCTAGTGCATAATTTCAATGGCATCATTACAAAGGGAAATGACAAAAAAACTAGCGTGTGGCCTTGAGTAATGCAGATAACAGCAACTATAAATACATGTACAGTAGGTCTATCTGTAAACCAGTAGTCAACCAAAAAATGTAAAAAACCAGCTCTTAATTCAAAATACCGACCAAGCTATTTATTCTACTCTCCACTCATCCCAGCAACACCAGATTCTAATGCTGTTTTCAAATTCCTGTTCCTGGCACTTTCTACTCCAGAAATATCCACATTCAAAGGACTGCCTTTCATATCCCAGCCATCACCTCTAGGGGTCCGTTCGTGAATGCCATTAAATTGAAATAAATCACTGTCAGCATAACCCTTCGATATAACAAAAAATGAAAATGCTCCATTTTATTAGGCGCAACAGCAGTGGCAATCTTGCATAAAATATGCAAAGTAAGACTGAGGTACAGCATTTTACTTTGAAATAGGGACGCTCTTAGAATCCCAACCACTAATGTAACACGAGCGTGGTACTTGTGCGGAAAGGCTGCAAGATGTGGAATCCCCACGCATCCTAATTAAGTCTGGCACCTTTAATTAATTTTAAAATTAGAAGCTTACTAGTCCCATCCTATCGAGTTCTCAAAGGAAACGACACTCCAATTCGCAAAACATCGCCTGACAGAATAACCTTCGAAAATCTTTGGTCTATATGAGACAATAAAAGCTGAACATTTTGTGTGAAATAACATACTGGAATGGCCAATGGCAATGTGCGGAATGGGATTCGCGTTTTAAACTTATTTGTAATCGATGTAAGATTTTTTACAAAAGTATAGGTTTCACCAGACTGCCAAAGAGGTTCATGGAAAACCAAATGTTAAACACCCCTGGGACTGATAATTAAAGATAAATCGCCATCAACTTAAAATAAGTAAACCTATTGATACTGAGACAAAGGTTGTTTCCACAGCCTTAACACAATCAATACGAAACTTTACGTAGATGACTAAAGTTATACACTAGATGAAATTTTCATGGCCAACGACAGTGTACGATTCCATATTTAATATTTTCATCTAAACTGTCCAAATCAAATTTAAGGATGTCAATGTTGTAGAAATGAGAGAGAAGCTATTCGAATTCCTGAATTAAAAATAATCTGCCCCATACCATTTGGTTCACAAAATGAATAAGCCTGTTAACTTAAACATGCTTAGCAAGCCTGACTCCTAATTTATATTTATCATTTCAAAGCTACAAATGCTAAAAATTTGTTCTCAACTGTCTTTGATGGATCAACTGTTTACTGTTTGCTGTTTAACTTCTCAAGATTACTACCTGTGCCACCTCACCCTGCAACAGAGATGACACATATTGGATTCCAAAGAACCAAGCATACTGACAACTGCAATTGGGGCATTAGGGCATTATCAAAATGTATACAGTAACGTAAAAGAATGACATTTGACTGCACGTCTGTAATTGTTCATGGTATTACATTTCTAGTCTTGCAGTAGCCTATGCTTCTCAAAAGTGCACATCAATATGTATCAGTAAAATGTTATCACTGCTGTGTGTTAAAGTGGATAAAGCCACTAAAGCGTCGTTTGTAATTAGTTTACAAAAATGAGTTTTGGAAATGGACTTACTTTAAAAACTTGCGCCACATCTCCACAAAGTGTCCATTAATCAAGAAGAATTGAGTGAGGGCATCCTCCAAAAACGCTGTTGGTCTGTTTTTATTATAGTAGAGATCTTCCAAATACTTTTTCTGTTCAGCTGCCAAAGTACGATTAACATCCTTTGCAGGAATCAATTCTGTGATTTGTTCCTGTAAAAAGGTTTCATTGTCGACCATTATGGAAACTTGTTGCAATATTATTTTTCTCAACATTTGAAAATATGTCAAATTTTGCAAGTTTATGACAAACTAAATTATCGTTCTGTGTTAATTATGCTTACCATACACATATCGCAGCCATCCACACTTCCTGGAAATTCTATGGCAGATGGAAAATACTCTTTCAACAAGTGCCATGCCTTCTCCTGAATTAGACGCCGAGTACTTTCTTTAACTGTCATTCCACCTATGCATAATGTAAAACGGATGAGTAACTATTTTATAGAACTGAAGAAAGGTGTAAATGAATGAAAAATTAATTACCATGCACACATTGTATCTCCTCGTTAAGCATGTGAATTGCACTTTCATCGGCAGTATCAACAGAAGGCTCAGTTTCAATGTTGGCATTATCGTTTATTGTTCGCCCATCATTAAGGTCATTGCCAGAACATAGCTCATTGTTGGGCACTTGTTGCAAGGCCAACTTTTTCCAGAATCTGAGGGATGCTTTTCCAATCCAGTATGATACATCACCACTATAAATTATGGATCAAAAATTGATTACTTACACAGTATACATTTGTCCATTAAAATACAATATTAATAAATGGAAGGATGGCATGTGATGCTGCGTTCTGGTCGTCAAAACTAATAATAATGTAACAAATGTATTTGGAAAATATTATACATGCTGATGTACATGTACTTCCTTTCCATTAAAAGATAACACCAACCATTTTAGTAGTTTCTTGAAGTTTATCTCATAGTATAATTAAAATACATTTAAAAATAACAGTAATCCTAACCTTAAAATTTTCAACCTGCTCATATTTGTGATGTATTTGCTATCTTCTTGAATTTTTGATTTCCATCTTAAAAAGCGACATCTCGTTGCGACACAATCATGGCAGAGCGATTCTTTTCCATAACGTGGACCTCCTCCAAATTTAGCATACAACAGATCTGCCTGAAATACAATTTCATTAAAATGTTTAAATTGTACAAACCTAGTCAAGAAAACTGTAATCAGTGTAAAATTACCGTTTTTTTCTTCACACACTTTACGTGGAGAACATTATCAGGATGAAATCTATCAGAGCAACACAAAAATTGAATTACGAATGGATATAGGGTAATAACATTCTGCTATTGTGAGAGTCTACAAATATAATTTTCAATGTGTATATACACTGTAGTTTACTTTTTGTGTGGACACGGTTCATGAGTGTTCTCAATCTCTGGGATGGGCAAATTCTCACTCAACCATTTGACTAGCCAATCAGTTGAAATCCATTCCCAATTATCAGAGTGATTAACCATCAATTCAGAATATATGGACTTAATCTCCTCCTGACGATCCTTACCAGATTTCAAACTGCATTCCTGTTATTGAATTTAAAATCATATTGTACCTTTTAATTTCATATACAACGTTTTAGTTTCATAAAGGTAACCAATATTCAATCCAAAACTAATGATCAGAGTAAAATGAAATTTAAATTCAAATGATCACTACAACTTACCCTCATTTGGAGCCTCTCTGTTACCCATTGTTCAAATATACTGTTATCTTTCAATATAACTTCTTGCAATTTCTCTGGGATGTCCCACTCAACCGATGAATCAATAGGTGCAACTGGAAAAAAATAAATATAATCAAAACTCGCCGCTATAGAACTCGCTGATAAAATGACAACTACATACTTGCAATTTCATCCCTTTTTTGATACACTAACATGTAAGCATTGGGTGATGAATGGAAGCCCTTGGGTTGACGACTTCTTTGTGGCGTCTTTACAGTGCCATCTAAGAATTGAAAAGATGGGATTCAGTAAGCAATAACACAACATGCGTGCTTAAAACTATGCTTGATAAATCTACTCACTTTCACCATCTTCATCTATGCCCAATTTTAAACGCTTGCCATCAAGCTTTTCAATGGTTTCATCATTAAATTTGAACCATCGCCCTGAAATCCGATCTTTTATCAGGGCAACATAATGACCAGAATATGCACTTATTCCTCGGTGAATAAGGACAGCAGTTAGGTCATATAGATTAGAAGCATCTCCTACAAAGGATAATCATGAATTGAATTTCTGAAGTCATCTCCTTCAAATATAATTTTAAAGCATCACAAAACAGCCACCTTGCATATTTATGAGTCATTCACTCAAGATTGCTATTTTGAATTCCATTAAGAATATTGCATTAACTCACCTGTTGTACTAAGGAACTTTGTCATGTCTAAAACTTCAGGGAACCTAATATTTGAATTTATCTTCTTCTTCTGAGAGGTGTTTCTTTGAAAGAAATAACAGCATATAAAATTAAACGTTTTATGCAATTGTTTATTCTCAAAAAAATGCACATTAATTTGTTTAAGAAATATTAAATGTAGAAATAATCTGAAAAATTATTTCTTCTAGCAATAAGATTTTAAATAAGACTGAGAATTTTAATTTTTACTATTTACCTATCATAGATAAAACGCAAAAGTTGAAGATTAAGGACGGGAGGAAGGTGCCTTAGCTGGATTTTTCGAGTTGCATTTTGTTTTGTTTTACACGTACTGCACAAATATTGGTCGCTCCCCTCAAGCTTTTCTTCCTAATTGAGACAAAAATTTTAAGCAAATAAAATCGTAATTTCAAAAGTATATGCAAATAAAAAATGCAAGATTTCACATTAAATTACCTTCAAGAACTCCTCAATGCATTCATAAAGATCTTTGTTTCCTTTGATGTTAAGATCCAGCTCATAAAAATCTGAAGGTCGCGTTGATTCGTTTAGACACTTTGAACACTTTGTGACATAGGCATATTCACCACGGAACTGTCCATGTACCACATTTCGCACTTTTGAATTTGGTTGAATTTGTAGTTTAACTTCAAGTAGCGAGATAAAAAGTTTGGAAAATTCTTGAGCATCCTACATGAGAATAACAAAATATTATAATTAGTAAAGCAAATGTTTGCCTTCACAAAAATGTAAAACAACTTTAATCTTTTGTAAAATTACTGTATTTAGGAAACCAAGTCATTTGCATCATAAAATTGAAATTATACTAGAAATACAATGTACCAATATAGAAGCTGCCTGCTACATTAGCTATGTGCTACATTAATCACGCAGTAAAATGGTCATATTTAATCTAAAACTCCATGAATTAATGCACTGATACACAATTTAATAGTGAGAAAATGTACAAATATTTCTACCTGTTGCTCAGTTGTACTTAATCCTAGACAGTTAATAAAACCTGATGGATCAATATAGCTGAAAAATGAATTGAAGCATAAGTAAACCAAATCACAAGTATTTAGTAGAAGGAATTAGGGTGCTTTCTTTGAAAAAAAAAATCAAAATAGTATGCATCAACTAAATGAAATACCCCAACTATGGCAAGAAAGTACCTTTGACTAGAAACTAAAAACAGATAACAAGTAGGCCTACCTTCGATTAGAAAACTGCAAAAGTGCAAATATAACTTGCAGCTGCCCAATGGCTGATTTTGGATGGTAATCTAGTGTGATGTTATTTTCTACTGTATCTTCATTGCATTGAACTGTTATAAAAACACAAAAATTAACACCCAAATATAATAATGGAGACAAAGTAACAGCAGATTTAACAGCAGCACACCATTATTATCATCATTTTGAGATTCTAGCTCAGGCTTGTATTGGTAAATGGCTTCTCTAAATGTTGTATTATGGAACCATAGCTGGAATGACAAGGAGAATTAACATTTTGCAAAAATTGTAGATCACCATGAGAAACAGATAAACGCAACGTTTTGCAAACTGACCTGTAATAAACTGTTAACGTAACAAGTGGCTCCGAGGTTTTTTAAACCAGCAAACATGCCCTTGAAATTACAATGTCTGAGTGTCAGAAAAAGAAACAACAGGGGTAAATAAACAAGTTGTTGATAGTTCATACTTCCTCCCTCTTTTCTGAACTTGGATCTTCATATTCAGCCCATGTTGATTCATCTATCTCCCCCATCCATTCTCTTTCACCGAGGGCTTCAAAACAGTTAGGATTCCCCCTGCAATTACGCCTGAAACAATAATAATGGAAACACTCAAGAGATTGATGATAGAATTTATTTTGCAAGAAAATCAAAGGTTGCAAGTGGGATTCAATTATAAAATAAAATGCTGAGCTCTTGTAATTTGCAATGAATGGAATGGCAATTCGATGACACTTGCTGTAAATATCAGACCATGTAAATATATGCAAGCATAGATCATATGCATGTACAAATGTTTCAAAAATATGAACTGGGTTTTCATGCATTGACTACACATACAAGCATAGATGAAAACTATTACTAGGCTCGCGTATAAAACGAAATTATCTGCCGTTCCCTTACTATTTTGCCACTCGAATTTCCTTGGCAACTTCTATCCTTCTTCCGTGACCGAAATGTTATACATTACTGTATCAATAAAACTATTTCCATTTTCCTTCAAATAAAATTTGCAATTATGGTAGAAGTTTGGCAATCTAGGCTTACCTACAAAGCCCGAGCTTGCATCTTTTGAAATGCAAACGGTAGGCAGTTTCAACGTTGACCTGGGTAATATCTTCAGGTTTCGTACTTTCCGTCCATTGCCAAGCTAGTTTATCGAGCTCAACCTTTGGTGCCATTAGAAACAGCCCACTAAATTGCCCGAACAACAGCAGTCCTTTCCAAAAGCATAAGCCTAACAACAACACTAACACTAGCTTTCCAAGTTCGCGCCGCGCAAAACCTCCCAGGAACCAATCGATATCATATCGGAACTTGCTGTTCGATAATCGATTCGATACTACAGACGCTATACAGACTACAGCAGGCAGATTCGCAATTATGGCTTTACATAGGTTTATTTTTAAAAACGTTTACGAGTTTAAAATATTCCAAAAAAGTGTTTTGGGATTCCCAAAATGTATATCGACCGAGCAATTAAAAGACTGGACGATGCCAGTCGGTTATGATACTGGTATTTCTGTATATAATAGTCAAACAAAGTGCAAAGTACCCTTGATTTTACCCCGTGGGAAGCTGCTATCTTGGTATTTTGTTGCTAGTGTTGTACAATATACAATGATTATCGATGCCTGCAAATTTACAAAATATATACACATTTGCATGTTCTTTTAAACTTTTTGAATTAAGGTATATGTGTGGACCAACTGTATACGATGACGCACATATTGGTCACGGCAGGTATTCCTATTACAAAAAGTATTATATTGTATACATGTACATGCATGTACACTGTATTAGTCGGTATTTTAATAAAAGTTTTTTTTTCAATTAGTTGCTATGTGAAATTTGATATTATACGAAGAGTTTTGCAAAACTATTTCGAAATTAATGTTGTACAACTCATGGGCATCACAGACATTGATGATAAAATTATCACTAGGTCAAAAGAGGTATGTTGGTCGTCAGTTGATAAACATCAGTGAAAATTCCAGAAAGCTACGAATATTCCTAATATTCATTGCTGTCTTGCAGAATTGGAATATTCACAAACGTCCTTATAACTTTAAATACAGGAAAATTTTATAAAGTATTATCTTTATAGGATTTAATTTTACTCAACAAAATGTCTTCTGGAATTTTCATAAATTTTCCTTGGATAGGTTAACTTCATGCCAATTAATATGAAATTCCAGAAGAATTTACACAAACGTTAACATCTTCAGAATAATGTCGAACATTGGCAACTCGCGCGAAAATATGAAAACGACTTTTTTAAAGACCTCCATGATCTCAACGTTTTGCTTCCAACAACTACCGTGAGAGTTACTGATAGCATGTCATGTATCATACAGTTCATTTCTAAGATTGTGGATAAGCAATTGGCTTACGTTGCGGATGATGGTAAATTGAGAAAAGGAGTATAATGCTGCATGCAAGTTGGAGGCAGCTCACATATTTACATTGATGAATGAAAATACTTTGCTTTTGCAGGTTGTGTTTATTTTGATTTGGCCAAATACAGTTCTAATTATGGAAAACTTCGTCCAAGTCAGGCTGATGTTTATAATATGGAAAAAAGTAAATAGTACTATTTGAAGATTTTTATCTTCTCAATTGAATAAGCACACATTTAATGTACTCTCAGGTAGAGAAAGCAAAAAGCAGTCAATGGATTTTGCCCTTTGGAAGGCCTCTAAGGCAGAAGAGCCATGGTGGAATAGTCCTTGGGGAAAAGGACGTCCTGGTTGGCACATTGAGTGCTCAGCAATAGCGAGGCAGGTTCCAAATGGAAGAAACTTAATTAAACCCACCCGTATTGTTTTATGCAGCCAATTAAATGTTTTATTCTATTCTTAGCCTTATATTTGGTAATCAGTTGGATTTCCATACTGGAGGCATTGATCTCTTATTTCCTCACCATGAGAACGAGCTGGCCCAGTCAGGAGCCTATCATTCTGTTTCCCAATGGGTCAATTATTGGCTGCATTCAGGTATGTTATTTTCCCACCCCATCTATTTTAAAAGAGTTTAGAAGTGACGTTTTGTTGTTTCCTGTAACTATGTTATAGCTATGGAGAACATATATGGCATATTTCTTCAAGAATCTTTTAATCTTTTGATAGGGCACGTACATCTAAAAAATGAAAAGATGTCCAAATCATTGAAAAACGTGATCACCATCCAAGATTTTTTGTCAAGGCACACTGCAAATGAATTTCGGATCTTCTGTCTGCTCACTCACTATCGACATAGTATGCAATAAATATAGTATTATTTCTCATAAATATAAATCCTGGATACATCTATTTTGTAAAACTTATATTTTTGTTTTTAGACATGGAATACCAAGCAGAAACCTTAAATGAGGCTTCTGCCATTTGTCACAAATTCCAAACATTTTTTGGACAGGTGAAAGCATACATGCAAGGTCAACTTCAATGTGCTTCATTAGATCTAAGTGATCTTTCAAAAAGGCAAGTATATGCAAACTCAAATTATTACCTCTGAAAATTATGGCAAACTTTTCAAAAATTTCTCAATATGGCAAGTTTTAAATAAAGTTGTGCAATTATTTCGTAAATGTTTGTCTTATAAATGGTACAATATATTATAAACATTTTTAGATTGGAGGATTCTGATGTACAAATAAAGCAAGCTTTTGCTGATGATTTTGACACCAACAGGGCATTAGATGTTATTCTCAGTATTGTCACTCATGTTAATAAGCAGTTTCAAAAAGGAGCTGAGGTAATTAGTTTTGATTTTATTACTGGTATTTGAACTGTGTACGTTTTTGATTTCTTGTATTTAAAAAATATCATATTTCAAATTAACAGGCGTCATGCGTAAGAGACCCAGCATTGATCGGTGCAATTGGAAACCATGTCAATAAATTCTTAAACAATCTTGGCATCAGTTTGCAAACTAGTCAGGTGTGGGAAATGTGCAACTTTAAATGTTTTGGTTAGGCACATTATTAAAATATGTTATTAACGTTTGCAGGAACTCAAATATTGTAATTTAGACAGCATCGTCGAATATACTGTTAAATTTCGTAGTGAGATACGAAGACTTGCCATCCAATCCAAAACAGGTAATAATTTCTAGTACTCAGTAATGACTGGAGTGTTAGTCAATTTATGATTGATGATGTTGTCTAATTGAACAGACATGGACTTCGATAATGCTCGCAAGATAATGCTAGGAGCATGTGACCAATTAAGGAAAGAATTGAATACCACTGGAATAGCAATAAAGGTGCTTGTTGATATATATATTTCTTATTCTGATACTTACACTCATGTGTTAATTGTGGAAGTACATATTTTTGCAGGATCAGGGAAAAGAATCATCCTGGGTTTTTGAGGTGCCTAAAACAAGAGAATGATATTCTTTTCATATCTATATTTTATATTAAAATATGCCAAGGACATCATCCATCGTGTCAATTTTATGCATAAACCTAAACATAAATAGAATACAAATAAACCTCATACTACCAAAACAATAATGACTCGGTTGTGTTAGTTGGCTCGGCTGCGTGTTATCAATTTTAAATTTGGTGCCTAAATAGCGCCCTCTGGTGAGAATGGAAGTCTGAGAAATTGAGCGCAAATCACTCACCTGCAAGTCGTCCAAACCAATCACTTATAAGTGATCAGTGAGAAACAATTTTGCATTTTCATCTCATGACATATAGCCTAGATGACATTTTTTTTTTAAATAAACTACAATTTAACTGAATAAATTTGACTATAATTGCAGTTTATCTAGTAGTAATATTGCAATGATTTACTTGGATTATAATGCTACAACTCCACTAGCTCCTGAAGTTGCAAAAGCAATAACAAACTCTCTAAATGTTGATTGGGGAAACCCTAGCAGTGACAATGAAATAGGTAATTGAAATGTGGTTTGCAATTTTTGGGCCTAATCCAAGTGATAAATTGAAAGTTCTGAAAATTATATTTTATGCATTTTTAAGGAAAACAATGCAAAATGGTGATTGAGGATGCCAGAGGTTATGTTTCTGCTATGATTGGTGCAAAGGTTCATGGTACATGCCATACTTTCAATGTTACCTCGCCAGATAACCACATATATTAGTATTAAAAAATTACTTTTACAGAAATAGTTTTTACATCTGGAGGGACTGAGGTAATTAGAATGTGTTCAAGTAAACATGCTAGATATATACATTTAAAATTGTTTTACACAATATATCTTTATCTACATTGTTTTTATAGGCCAACAACTTGGTAATACACACAGCCATGGGGAATTTCAAAAGATCGAAAGAAATGGGAATAAATTCTAAGGGCAAATGTCAACCTCATATTATCACAACAACAGTAGAGCACGATGCCATCAAACTTCCTCTGGAACATTTTCAAAGCCAAAAAGAAATTGGTGGGTCATAAAAAACCAAAACTTCTGTGGTTTATGCCATTGTTAAAACTATGTTATTAACACTAGCTACTTTCAGAAGTGACATTTGTGCCAGTTTCCAAACTCACAGGCTGTGTGGAAGTCGCTGATGTCATAGGCGCTTTGCGGCCCACTACCTGTTTAGTCACAATCATGCTTGCAAATAATGAAACTGGTGTTTTACAGGTAGTATTGTGCAGTCATATTTAGCGCATTTAGGGAAATTCGTTTTTAAAAGGTCATGATGAAGCTTTCGTGCTAGATATTAAAATAATTTAATATAAACTTGGGAAATAAAATTCTAATTTTATTTATTAGCCAGTTGCAGAGATTGCCTCTGCAGTGAGGAAGTGGGAAAAACAGAACAAGAATAACTTGCAATGTTCAATTTTGTTACACACTGATGCTGCACAAGCTCTTGGCAAAGTAGCTGTCAATGTAAAAGATCTTGGGGTGGATTACCTCACAATTGTTGGCCACAAAGTAAACAATTGTTAAAAATAGTACCTTAATTATATTAGTATGGATTGTCACGATAATTAAAACATGATTCAATTCTTTATAGTTCTATGGTCCTCGAATCGGTGCCTTGTTTGTTAGGGACATTGGTAGTAGCTGCCCTTTGTATCCCCAATTTTTTGGTGGCGGTCAGGAAAGGGGTTACCGGCCTGGGTATGCAAAGTTGAGTTTTTAGTGTAAAATGCAATGCCAGGTGGAGTAATTGTTTGCTGTAATTATTTCAATTTTAGAACAGAGAACACACCGATGATTGTGGGGCTTGGTAAGGTACCGTATATGAAACGAAACTTTGTTTTCACAATGATTACTTGAAATATCTTTATGATTTAGAAATTGAATTTTGTTTTCAGGCAGCGCAACTTGTATCAGAGAATCTTGGCCACTATATGCAGCATTTTTTAGAAATCAAGGATTATTTGGAAGAAAAGCTTAAAGTAACAACATAAATAGAAATTCATAATTTTCATAACACCACCTCCCAAGTGATGATATGATTTTAGTTCTCGGATTTTAGTCACACCATTTTGGAAGTGTTCATAATTAATGGGCATGCTCAAATCAATTGTTTCTTCAAATTGCAGCTCACGTTTGGCGAAGGGGTGCGATTTAATAGCAGTTTCCAAAATGCTGAACATCTTCCTAACACAGTCAACGTGTCTTTCATTGGAGATGGACTACAAGGTATGTCAACTCAGATGTTCACATAATGTGCACATCCGACTTTTTCATGTTGAAATTTCAATCCAATTACTAGGCAAGAAAATTTTGTCAAAATGTCACAAGTTAAGGGCTAGTGTGGGAGCGGCATGTCATTCTGGAGGCGGGCAAGTGAACAAAATATAAATTATGAAATTCGATAATTACCTTGACTAATGAACCCACTTTTCTTTTGCAGGCCATCTAAAATACTTTTAGCATGTGGGGTGCCTGAAGAACTGGCAACAAATGCCTTAAGACTCAGCATTGGTCGAGAAACACAGAAAGAAGACATAGATGACATCATTGCAGATTTAGTCCAGGCAACAAATCTAGTAAAAACAATAAAACAGTAATTAATGTTGTCATTCAGTGTTCAAAAAAGAAATCAACATCAGTTATATATCATATAAAAATTGCTTAACTGTGTCCCAGCAATAAATGTCATGACTTTGCCTTGTGTTGAGTATTATCTGAAATAAATTTATGCAAAAATGTAAATGATTTCAATCGGATGAAACATTGTTTACCTTAACATGGAAACTAAACAGTACGGTACTAATGTAGTAGTTGGGAAATTGAAAAGCTTAGATGGTGTGAAAATATCACAGATTTTATTTCTCAATACTGGAATGGATATATCCTGAGAAACTACACACATATGACATACCATCTTTTTTTTTCAAATTTAACTTACCACAAATTCACAGCGTGAATTAGACGTTGTTCCTAAAGAATACAAAATGTAACATCTCAAAACTGCCATTAGTGAACAACATCAAATTTACAGTAACATTGTTGACAAATTGTGCAAAGGACTATACCCACAGTAAATGCTTTAGTAACAGGAAGTCTTTTGGCTAACTGATCTATTATTGCTGGAATTGCGACATTACAAAATTATGAGAGGTATTGCATATTGGATATTAGTTTCATCTTCACCTCCTATGCAATATGGGAATGTAACAAGAGGAACAGACACGTGGAAACACCAATGGAATGTTTGAGGGAAACGATAAAACAATGCACGTAAAACACTGAACAGAACTGCTTCAGGGACCATTTATGTTTTGAAAAATACATTTCTATTATTGTTCTGAAAGTTTAAAAAGATGAAATGTTGTGCAAATCATTTCATCACCAAAAATTGTAATTATAATAAATTAATTTCCAGTTGATATAAGTACTGATTTGGTGATAAAACAAAAAGGGAAAATTGTGAAACAGCTGATTTTCAAATTAGACAGGTTAGATTTCAAGTATTGAATACATATGCATACTTGTAGAAAATACATTAATACACATGAAATAGATGAGAATAAATGGTACCTGTTAACAACTAGTCTGTCAATTGCAGACATGTTTGAATGATGACAAATGTAAAATTAAATCACAGGACTATTGCACCCTTGCTTTAATTAATAGTGACGCTACTCAAAAATTGCCATGAAAGAACAAAACATCTTAGACCCTCATAGTTTCCATATGTTACGTCTGAAGCAATGGTGTTGTAAGGAAAAACGATTTACAAACTTGTTTCTCCTGATAATTTTAACTTTGAGTTGAGTCGCTACTGAAGCAGGGATGCGATATAATTACAATAGTTTATAAAATAAGATATATCTTCAAAGTTTTCCATTCAATGAATAACTTTTTCTAAAAATTCCAGAAATGATATGGTTTCATTCAACACGTTTCACAAATGCATAATGCTTATATCGTCTGTGATAACATATACCAGGGACCATTTATACATTACTTTTCTGATGGGGAATGATTCAGTAGAGTATGAGGTTAATAACCTATTTTTTTAAAAAAAGACATGGCACAATCGTTATTTAAATAGCCTCAATATGTATATATTGCATAGAACACATATGGTGTAAAGATAAATATGACAACCTGGTATTATAAAAATCCTAATTGGACAAAGGCAGCAATTTATTAAATTGAAGGTATCAGTCGAATAGAATAAAACTGAACCACTGTTATATTGAAACTGCAGAAACGTTTGTGCCAAAACGTATAATAGGTACTAAATTTGGTATTTCAGGAAGCATCGAAAACGTGCCTTTCTTTCTTACGAATGTTTGAAAATATTGCATCTTTAGATTAGGCAATTACATCATTATAATAAGGCCAAGCAGCTACTGATCAATTATGCAATGGCATTAGAAAAGTCACCAATCTTAAAAAAAAAAGAGCATCATGTAAACAATCTAAATACAAGATTATTTACAGATGGCTAAAATAGTAAAGGTGCAAGCAATTTCAATTTGAAAATATATCAAGTAAAATTAAAGCACACTTGCATCATTCATATCCTTCACAGCAATTGACTAGCAAATAACCATCCAACCACAGTGCATACTTGTAAAAATCACCCATACCTTCAGTTTTTTAATCATTGGGAAAATATCATTTAAAATTCCAAAATGAATTACAAAACTGGCAGATTTAAAAAAAAAAAAAAACTATTCAAGCTCGCTTTCAAGAAAATCGCCTAGTTGTTTCAGGTAATATCGAATTTGCCAGCTAAATAATATGGGGATCTTATAACAAAAATGACATCTTTGAAAATTCACAGGCAATTATAGAATTTACACAATTAGAATTAATTTATCATGTTTAAAATTTCTCTATTCAAAGTTCAATGCATGTCAGACTGATGTGGATGATAAGGTAAACTAGGAAATGTCACTAATTTTTCCTTTATAAAAGTCTGAATTTAAAATTTATGAAAGCATTTATGAAAAACCCAAAGGTTACAAGAACACAAGTGTGCAAAGCTGAGAAACCTGTTAATCATTCATTTTGTTGTCTTTGGATAAATTGTGAGCTAACCAGTTTACAGAGGTTTTCCAGCTGTTTTTCAAAGCTTCATCAAATTTGGAACGAAAGTGCTTAAGCGCTTCTGCCTCAGGGAGGTCAAGAACTAACGTTTCTCGCAAATAAGCCAGGTCTTTCTCACAACTTAATTCTGGAATTCCTGTTGACAGCATCATTGCAAATAAGGAGATTATGAGGGAGCCTTTGCGGCGCAGGATGCTAAATGCTTTCTCGCAATAACTCTGGAATCTGAAAAATATATATATATCTCAATTAGATTTTTAGGTATCATTTCATAGAAATAGACAGCAACATTTCACTATAATTCACGTGTGCTGCACTATATGTAAAACAGACTAAGTAAATATTCAACGTTGGGACTCACCTCGAAAATTCTTGTGACTTTTGATTCTGACCTTTCGTAATGACATACACAAAATCGTTAGTAAGCACAAATGGAACCCTTTCACGCCGAATGCCAAATTTCTCCTTGAAATTACCGAGAATATGGCCAAAATCAATGTGAAATAACTGAAAATAGATTTGCAAATTAAGAAAAATATTGAGAAAAACTTATTGCGATACTTGAAATACAGACTTACTTGTCCATTAGTTTTAACCATGATATTATCATTATGACGATCTGCAATTCCAAGTACATAAGTAGCGACACAATATCCAGCACATGATAGGGTGAATTCTTCAACAGCTTGATTTAAACTATAAAGATTTAAGCGAGAGCTCATTAAACCTTCTTTAAATTCTGAATACAGACAGACTGATCAAAGCGTAAAGGGGGACTACCTCTTACCAATACTGGGGGGTGGTAGCTAGGTTGGGCGATACTTAAGAGATGTTAAAAGATCTAGGGGATGCTGAGGGATTTTGAGTTAAGGTAGCAAAGTGCGTTGCGATCTCTCTAGAGGGAAGTTAAATGATTACAGTTTAAAAATTAGTCACACGGTGTTAACATGTTGAACATAACACATATACAGCAAAATGAAATATAATAATTGAAATTAAAAAAAAAGTTTCATATGTCCAAATGATCAGAAAATGGCAAAAGGGAACAATAATAAATTAACCATACTGATGAAAATTTATAGCTAGCTACCTTTTATCATCATTGTTGTGATCTCTAAGCCAACCTAACAGTGAACCCTTCTTAAACGTAGATGTAGCTGTGAAGATGCCTTTTTCCTTCTGAATGTTCGCAATCGTATTTGCATTGAGAACAACTTCAATCAGGCCAACTTTGTAATCAGTCGATATACAGCCATATGGATTCATTCTGAGCAAAAAAAAATTAAGTATTTATACCAATTTTCGACATGTTAACAACAGTAAATGTCCTCAGGGATATCGCACAAATTAATTATGAAACAACTAATTACCTGAGATCTAAGCCTTCATCTTTCCAAAGCTTATCCATAATTCTAATCATTTGAAGGGTGAGCATGTCTTGTCGGAGATCTAAGTTAAATTAATTTAAATTGAATTATACTCTAAAATTATAAAGAAATCATAATAAATCATGTTCGCAAATTTTAAAAAATAAGGTCAGCTTCTACAGATTACAATAAACTATCGCAATTTGATGCAATGCAAAAATTACAGATTCGACAATGTTTGCATTCCTTATCACAACATATAAAATTGACTTACCATCGCCATTCTTAAAGATTATATAAATGGGCTCTCCGTGAATATCCTCATTGTGAAAAACCAGCCACAGTGGCTTCATCTTTGAATCCATAAATTTGCATTTCTCCACTCTTAAAAAGTAAAAATGCATGTGGTATTATCGATTGTATAGCAAGCCAATAGCTTCTTTAAGACAATAATTTTTGGAGAAAATAAAACCTCAAAATGTCCAAATTTTTAAGGAAAATTAGTGGAAATTTGTACGGGGGTAAATTTTTGTTTGCAGCCCATGACTCTGACAAAGATTCCCAACGAAGATTAGTTGAGAAAAAAATCGTGTAGTAGTTTATTAAATTTACTTGACATGGGCAATGATAGATTATAGTCAAAATAGCATTTGGATACTTATAAGTGAGAAGAAGTTATAAGAAGGAATGTAATCATGGGCATATTTTACAGAAAATATACTGGACATGGTCAGTAGAAAACCACAAAAAAATCAGTCAGGACTGGCAATTCTTGATTTGAACCTAAGTGTTTGAGGGTTTAGAATCCCCTTCATTCAAATGAAAAGCATACTTCAAGTTCTTGCACTTAATGCTGGGATCCAAAGGGTTTCGTAAGCCTCTCAAAGCATCCATAAATGAACTTTTATTTAGCACCTCAAACATGATTTGTCTAATTTTCTCTCTTGGTTCCTATAAATGTAGAATCCAAGATATTAGAAGAAGAAGCATAAATTGTGGACAGTGTGATGTTTCAAAAATAATAACTTGCCCTCTTCTGAAGTATCATCTCATTGATGAATTTTAATTTCCCGAGAGCATCAATTTGCCGACTCAACGTCTTCATGTGCTCAACACTGCCCAAACAGTATGCTTCCAAAATCAGACCAAATCGAATGGAAACAGCAGGTACATGCATTTCAGATCTAAACAGGATTTTAAGCAAAAGAAGCATAACATTTGAAAACTGCAGCTTATTGTCAATATATTATTTCAACAATGCAACAGACCTTAAATGCCAAAAGAAGTAGTGGCCAATATTTTGATTTTTTAAGGCTCTTCCCAATAGAAATTCCACCAGATCTGAATAAAGGTATGATTCATGTTTCAAGGCCTGCACCAACTGCAACAAGTATAATAGAAGGTCTTCGTCACTAGAAAAAACATAATTCAAAATCACCTTAGCAACCAAAGCACAAAAACTTTTCAAATTGACAACATGGCAGTATGTAATAAATTTCCCACAAAAGCACATAGCGTGATTTTATGATTTACTAAAACCCAAAGATTTTAAAATTCTACATGAAATTCAGACAAGAAAAATAAAAACACATTACACACGGTAGATTAGTTATCACTTACCTTATGTCTTTCAAGCAATTCACAGCAAATTTACGAATTTCTTGATCTGCATAAGCATAATCTAACAGTTCCATGCCATTTTCAGGTGACAACTTAGGCCAACTCTGAAGTAAATCCATCATCTAAAATACAAATATCAACTTGTTAACAGAAGAACAAATATACACAAAGAAAGTAACTTAATTTCCTTCAATCATCTAGACCTCTGCAATGCATTTGTATTCATTCCACTTTAAACACTGCAAAAGTTTGGGCAAAGAGTGAGGCAGATGAACCAAACAATCTTTTCTTAAGAACCACATAAGTTCCTTGTCTTGCTCATGTAATTGGTGTAAGGGATCCCTATCGCAAATCTGTCGCAGTTGTTCGAGGTATGCTTTGCTAGCATGAGTCTAAAAAATAACCCAAGAATATAATTGAAGCCATTTTTTTAAAACATTTGAGCAGGAAAGAAGATATAGAAGTGGACTTACTGAGTTATTTGAAGTTACATCCTCGTTCATATCTTGCCGGGCATCTTCACAGAGCTACGGAGTTTAAGAAAATACAAAAATAAAAATTCCACTGCATGTTGATTGACAATCACAATATGCACAAAGAATAAATAGTAAAAATCACCTTGTTAATTGTTGGATAGACAATGTTGTAGTCAGGTTTATAGTTCACAAATGTAATGGTTAGTGCTGTGCTATGCTCCGCATTGGGATTTGAAACCACTGTACCCAATGGGTGTAATAAGTCATCGTTTTGCATATCTTCCGCATATGTCCACATGTATAAAGTGACAGAGCCAGATTTTAGATGATTATTGAAATCGTATACTGTTGTGTTTACCCATGCTAAGGCATTGATGAAGCTATCCTAAAACAAAAACAAAATATAAGCTAATGATATTGAATTATAAAGAAAGCATTTGTGTTACATGACCATCAATTTCAAGCATTTAGGTTAGAATTTCCCATGATAATTTTAAAACTTAGCATTCCCACTGTGGAATTCAAATGACTATCAAAACACTATACCTGCTTGTTACCACCTTTACTTTTCCGATGTTTTGGACCTTTGGCGTTTTTGCTTATTTCATACACAACTAGACATAGTCTAGCTATCCTAGGAATATTTCGCACTTCAATGTCAAAGCAAAGATCTTCTTCAAATGGTGCATCTCCATCTATTGACTGAACCTCTAGTGTTTTCCGAGCTTCACAAAGGGATTCTCCTCCAATAAAAAGTCCTGCCTGAATGGCAACCTTAAAAAATGCATCCCCAGATTAGTTTTACATGAGCATGCACTGTGCCAGTTCTTCATTCTGCAGTTTCAAAACCAAATCCATAAAATCTGTGCATGCATCTAACTGGATAACCACCAACTTCGATTTTACTGAATTTGTTTACCTCTGTACCACTGCAATTGAGTCTTCTGATTTCACAAACTTTAAAAGAAAAAGGTTCACCAATAGCGGATGACCACACAAACTTCGGCTTTTTTCGTCCACCCAATGTCATGGTGCTATATCCTGATCTGGAGCGGCGGCTTTTAATGTCATCAAGATTAAAATATACACTATCACCATCCACTAAACGTATAACGCCTTGTAGTGAAACTGTAACCAGCTGGGGATTGCGGTCCTTTGAAATCATGTTTTGAATATACTGCAAATTCCAAAATAAAAATTACACAACATATAGTTAATAAATCCATCATTAATTTTTAAAAAAATTAAGAAAACCTTATATTGGCTAAGCGGTTTCTCCACGAGCAAGTATTCTTCTTGACCACAAACTTTCAAACAATACTCATCAATGCTTTCTTCGTCAGTCCCCGAAATGTGGGCTTTTTTTGCTAATACCATTTGAAGTAACTGCTTCGGAGAATTTGTAAAAGGGATCCGAAAAGTAAAACTTGTCTGAAAAATAAAGAAAGATTTAATGAGTGTTCAACTAACCTATGCATAATCATGTACATAAGGAAGCAACAAAATACCTCAGTCTTCTCAAAGCGAACCAGAACACTAATATTATCATCTTTTAATTTATTCCTGAGCATAGCAGGTAGGTCAGGAGAGCTTGCTAATCTGACAGGATGTTTATACAAAGTCTTTTCTTTCCAATCCAATTCATCTCGTTCTCTTGCAAAATCTTCACAAACTGCTCGCATTCGCCATCTGAATTCATTCACTTCTCGGTTTTTAAGCGCATCAAATTCGTGCAATCCTAGCCAAATTATATTAAATGAACAATTCTAAGTAATTTTCTATAGTATGCAACCAGGTCCCAATACATCATGTCACATATTATTATTTTTCCATGTCACATTACAGGAAGGGGATTTTTATATAAATATCATTTTGCATTTTTTTTTCAGTATTAAAGAAAAAAATAGATATCAGCAAATTACTATTATAAGCATGGTGAATAATTGGCCAGAACATGTTTTCAGGATGCATGCAATAAATACTGCATACCTTTTCCAATGAGCAATCCAATCTGTGCGTTAAGTAACTTTTCTGCTTTATCACCTTTCCTCTCCACCACTTTCAAAATAAACTGAAACGGTCTAATATCACAAAGTTTTCGCATTTCATCCACAAGTTCTTCTTGCTCAGACTGGCAATTCACACACATAAAAATGTATGACTGCTTGTCGCGTAAAACACCATACAGAGGATGCTTTTGGGCTTCTTCCCAAAGTTCCTAGTACAGAAATTTGACAAAATTTAACACGTTAATTTCAAAGAATTACGGGTAAGAATGTCATCATGCAAATGTGACAAGTTCACCTCTTTAAGATCTAAAAGCGTAATTTCCCGATCCACAGTGAAAGCAATGATGATGCTATTCGGCATAAGGCATTCCACTTCTACAGTTTCTGACATAGTGTCCTTTGCCCAGAAATTATTTGACAATCCGCTTGGCGCCATTTTGCTATACAAGGGTTCACAGGGCAATGCCCCGGAATACGTAACCTTTTGATTCGGCGTTTTTAATTTAGTACAGGTATCATAAACGATCTTCCCAACTAAAACTTGTTTGCATGGTAGGCCTACTTCTTCGCAGCAACATCCTTGACCTATGAAACATGCAACCAAGTGGAAAGTGAGAAAAGTTATCCAGACACCAATATCCTTACAATTCATATGTTTCTAAACATGAACGTGGTATGTCATGCTTTTATGTGCAGTACTGCACCCAAAAGCAAGTGATTTTGCTAAAAATATCAGGGGGCATAAACATGCAATTCAAAGTAATAAACTTACTAGTGCTTTAAAAACTGATGCGTGGTCTGGATAATAAAGTTGATCATGCAATCAATTAATCTAAGAAAAAAAACCGAAGTAGGATTAATTTCCTCACGCACATGCATATAAAGACAATATCGAATCTATCAGTCAGCTGGATATTGAGGGTGGCAATCTACATGTATCATCAGCAGTGATAATTGCTCATGAATAACCAACCACGACTTCAGTTTCGATACCAATGACCAAATATTCATATATCTATATAAGTTCACTAGCGGTTCATTTACTTACCAACACTGCAGCTTTACTTGAAATGGCAGAATCAGACTGTAGTTTCTCACAACAAAGGATCATTATTTGGATTGTCAAGTAAAACCATTGACTTATGATTCATTTCCCGGAAATTCTGTCTCACTCTGCTTGATACCACGGGCGGATCTTGGGGGAAAAACGTAAACAACATTTTGGGGGAAGCTGATACAGTGACAAACTCAATTAAACCCCTTAAAAACAGAGATTTGTTAAAGAGGATGGTTTTATATTACCGTTGAGCGTACCTGTTTCAAATTTAGACTAAATTTCTCGGGTAAACTCCTTGAAGCACAAAAAACTATAAACAACCGCCTTTCTACCCACCTGTTTGTACCCATAATTCCTTGCGCTCAGCTTATCGATGATGTAATTTCTGGTGCGGGAAATTTGAATCTGGTGTCATCAATGGACCATTGGTCGAACTTGAAAACACGATAAACATGACATTAATATTAGCTCTCCAAAAATATACAAACAGTGTTGACGTGAGATATCATCTGTGAAATTATCTGAGTATCACAATTATGTGGATTGTTCTAATCACCACATCGTAAATTTATCCACAATGTACATAATGTGAATGCAAATGGAAGTACCGGTACCTGCAAATTTCGACATAAGATTTAGTACTCTATTTCATTTTTATTTCAGTGCAAGATAGTAAAGTCCGTTCGCTAATACAGCTGTATATCTCCCATAACAACAGGCACACCATGACTGCAAGTCGTCAACAATTACATGAAATAAATGGTGAAAAAAGGACCGACTATAGATTTAAAAAAATGCTTTTAATTTTCTAATTTCTCGATATTAACAGTTACACTTTTACATGGTACATCTATTTAAAATTAGTTTGCGACGAACACGATGTCTATTATCAGCTTTGGTGCCATTTAACCTTTAAATTGCAATAATTATCAACCGAGCGAGAATCCATCGAGTCCTTGTTTTACATACTGTACTAAAACTGCGACGTTGCACTTTAGCCAAGTAATGGATTCAAATTTGCATTTATGGCAAACATTATTTTCTGTTTATGTTTTATCCGTGGAATCATCTCCCATCTTAGTAATTATTTGAACCAGGCTCACGCTTAAAATCAAAACAAACGTTCATCATCATCTATTTCAATTGATCTATCTGAGCGCCACTGATAAATTGTAAATTTCCTCGCATGGCTGGCAATGATATCAAGCGCTTTCAATTTATAAAAAATGCTAACAATTAACTTCTATGTATACAACAAAATGCTTTGTGTTATGCATGTGGCCTGGAACTTCTCTTGAAAGTCGTCATAATATTCCGAAAGCCTGAACTTCTAAACTTCATCTCAAAGAGCCGTGGTACATTCATTTTTACTGAAAAAATTATGCTATCTGTTAATTTTTTCTCAGATTCTCCCGGTCAATTATCCATTAACGAGCATATTAAAAAAGACTCAGCAGATGAGATTTTCACACAAATCGTCACGCAAAATATTTAATATTGTATGGCTAAAATAATTAACAACCAAGATTCGATAACTCAAAAAATACGAGATGATATACAAGATGATTCCTATAGCATGTACATAAAATAATTTGGTTAATGTTTTCACATGTTGCACACAAATATACAGAATATCGAGAACATTTGCATAAAAAACCAAAACATTCACTAACGAACTAAGCTGCAAAATAAACTGGAACCAGGATCGCATCATTTGAAATGTGGCATACTGTACTCGTTAAACTACCAGTGATCTGCTTATTTACGTGCTGCATTTTCATTACAGAAGAACACAATTATGTGAATTGCATTTTGACAACTTAAGAAGTTAATTGTATTAGCTTGAAAAACATGGAATTGCAGATCGTCAGTGGCGCCTTTTTGATAAAAGATTCACTTCAAGGTGACGGTGACCTCTTTACATTTTGATAATAGAAATCATCACAGTACTTTATAAAGGTTCAAAACCCAAAATTTGGAATCGTTAAGTCATTATTGAAACTTTTCAAGCATGAACTCTATCAAGACAATCCTTTTCTCTATAATTTCTCATAAAAGCATTTTCAAGATTTTTAAATAGTATAACTTTTGAAAAACATTACTCCAGAATGTTCCATTTGTACACTGAATGCTGTGAAGTTTAAAATTTGGGGTACTTTGACCCAATCTGCAGCAAAGTAAGTTGTCCATTCCTTTCACTATCCAAATTTTAAATCGAAATACACTTTGCTGAACGCAATTCAACTTTATGTAAAAGTTAATAATTAGTAGAGATGTATAATAGTGCAAAATGACACATGTACTGTCAAAAGATAAAATATTTCCACAGGTACCAAATGCTACAATCCCTAAACCAGCAATAAGTAACCTGAAAGTTGCATAATGCTAAATTGCAATACTTTAGGCATGTTTCATTTCTTTTTTTTCACACCGGGTTTCTTAAGATGGGGAAAGACTTGGTAATCTACTATTAATTAAAAATTACAATATTGGAACTCAGATATTAGCTTTGCAGCCCTTGCTCCGATAGCTACTGTTTTATGGTTGTTTGTAGGAATTTATTCAAAACCATCAACAACAAGAGCAATGACATGCACGTTAGGGTAGGTAATGGAGGAGACATTAAAGATGAAGAACTGGAGAGAAAGAGCAAATCCCAATTGGTTAGGCAGCCTTAAAATTTACACGCTCAAAAGCAACTTTACAGGACCCTAAGAACTAAAATGAGAACTACGAAGCTTCCGCCTGCAACAGCACAAAGGCTGTAGCTAAAATAAGTTGAATATCTGTGCAAAACTAAATTAGATACCGAGAAGTCGCAGAGGTGACTTCGCAATACCAGCTCGGGCTCTCACTATTTAATATGGCGAATCGTCCCAAGAATTTAAACGCCAACATACTGTCAATGAGATTTCCCCCAAAGTTTGGCTAGGTCTATTTAGATGGCGCGACTATTAATGTGAAACAGTTTCATTACATAATGGTAGTTGTTAAAAACAGCCCTCCATTTGTAATTTAACTTTTGAAACGTGTTTGTATTAATAGGGAAACTGTAGCTTCTGTGATTCTTCAAAAAATCATGACCATTGGGCAAGCTAACAACCTCCTTAAAACTCATTATATAGCGTCTTAAGGACTGCCTGGCAGAAAAATATTACTCATTTAATAGTGTAAAACCAAGCAATCAGATAAAAACCATATCTTTTGATGTAATACCATCATTTCAAGCTAAAAACTACATGAAAACCACTTGCTAATGGACATGTATGAAATTGAAATATACCACGTATGACGAATGGTGATGTATGGTGGCGATTATGAAATGCTTTGCAAGAATTACATGTGCACAGAGAACGTGAATTAAGTGAACAAGATGGGGGAGTTTGGGATTATCACTACAATATGCAGTGATAATGGCTGCCACGCTAATAAAAACCCTTTTCAAAAAATGAAAAACGGATCCCATTTCTCGTTGTACAGAACCCCGATGATTAGAAAATGACAAACAATAACAGCAAAATTTGATGTAGTTTTCCTTATGGTATGGCTGCATCTTCATATACAAAATTAACAGCCTGCCCTACCTCAGTTTTCTGTTCCTTGGGTTACCTTCTCTGTATCGTTCGTCTTATTCTCCTCCTTTGTATTTTCTGAAACACTTTCCTTTTTTGCAGGTACATCCTCCTCCTCAACCTCTACATCATCTTTTACATCATCATCTTCTTCCGCAACATCCTCCTCATCGGCCGATTTTGAGTCTTCACCTGCCTCCTCCATCTTTTTGACCTCTTTCTTTGGTCGCCCCTTGCGTCCTCTTTTCCCACCATTACTAGGGGCATTCTATCCCAGCAAAATAAATCAGTGAAGGAAGTTGCAAGAAATTAGTATATTTTATCAACTGGAGAACATAATCTGGATGTGCTAATAATGGCTTCTAACGTGAAGGAAAACATGTATGCACAATAAAATAATCGTAACATTACCTTTGCAGAGTCCTTTTTCTTGTCTTTCTTCGCGGGTGGCGATGGTGCAGAACCACCTCGGGTTTGTGACCGTGTGCGACGGCGTTCACTATCTGGGTTGTCATCCTTATGTCCTAACTCTTTGAGGAGCTCTTCGCCTTCCTTGGCAGTTTTTACAAGCGTGTTGACTCTTTTTGTCTTGGGCTTCTTCAGGTCTTCCTGAAAATGTCAATTAAACAAACGCTGATAAAGCTGCACTCTAATTATACAGCGCTGTAATCATTATCATGAAATTACCTTCTCATTGATGAATTTAAATTTCTTAACAACAGGTTCTTCCTTGACCTGCGAATCAACCTTGTCCATTCCACCTTTTTTGGTGAGAAATGCTTCTCCTTCCTGTTACAAATAATGAAAGTATTAGATAACGGTCAAATGAGTGTTGCTCTTTACATTGTGCGACATTATGCTGTACCAAGTAATACCTAAAAGTTCATCAGGCAATATCTCAAAGTAAGCAAAAATGCAAGTCTGTGATACAATAACTTTCTGCACATTTCCAAGGAATTTTAACTACTTCTTAGGCACCTTTTTTGTTTGCAGCATTGTGGTGAATTTAGCCAGCTTAGGTTTGGCTGGTGATTGATTTCCCTTTGTGGCACATTCACCCTTTTTCAAAAGGTCATCCTCCTGGACCCCTGAAGTAGTGGTAGCAGACCCTGATATGAAGCGCTGCCCCTCCTGTCACATGAGATGGCAATGCTTTTTTCAACTTTAATGTACAAGATTAATTCCTTATTTTAAACCCACAAAATGCAGTGCAGCAGAAATTGTAATATGAATGATTTGTAGTTAATAATTTTAAAAGCCATACATTCACAGCTGCAACATGCAAAGTTAATGCACCATAATGAAAATGATATCTGTGAACCAGACCTTGTCAACATGAAAATAAATTACAGAATTTGCTCCGCATTATTCTTTTTTTTGTAATAGCACTGCTAGGACAGATTTTTCTACTATGCTAAACGACATTAGACGTTACAGAGAGTAGCCAGCATTTGATAAAAAACCAAATAGAACCAATAGCAATACAAAAACTTATCAAAGTCTGCTTGAAAATTTAAGTTTGAATTCTCGTTAAAAACAAATAACAAGTACTTCTTACTTCTATATTTGGAAAGAATTAAGTTTTGTTAATGATGTGATTATGAACCAAGTGCAAGTTAAAAGTAAATATAAAAAGGCAACGATCATGAGATGACTACTACAGCAAGCGACGTGATTTGCAGGTCGTGATTAGATCCTAAGGTGTAGCAAAGCAAACGATATAAAAGTAACCTTCGCCGTCACTGCCATAGTGCTATCACGTTTCATTCGTGGCTTCGTATGAGGGCCAGCATCGTCATCTTTATCAAGGCCTTGAAGAGCCAACAATGTATTTTCACCAGCATCCTTCAAAAATTTAACACCTTCCTGCAAAGTGACATCCAATTTTATTTTTTTTCATCATATTGCATGACCCACCAAAGCATGTTGTTGACACCCAAGGCCAACTATGATCATATGGGAGTCAGCTAGATGCACTTGGCTATTTCCAAGGTTCTCCACAAAGCTGCCCCACGAAGGGATAAGATTAATGGTTTATAAAAATAAATACAAGTGAAAAATTAACTTTTTGTTTCTTGAAACATTTTCTCTGAAATGCGCTTTTGAGAGCTATTTTCAGAGGAAGTAATTAGGCACGTACATGATTGATTTTGAACTTCTGCGACACACTGTACGAATTCAAATATGTACCCAAATGTACTCGAAACGAGGAAGCCAATGGTAGGCACATATAAATCCATCCCCGATATTTCAACAAGTAAGCTTCAAGTAATATTTATTTTTCCAATATTTATGAGCAACGTAGATATGAAATTCATGTAAAAATCCATTTGTTTATAGAGGTAATTAACGGACCTCCCGCCAGACGGCGTACATCTTACGCCATCTTGCTTCACACTCACACAAGAGACTGAGCATTATTTGCAAATCATGTACATTACCAAGCGCATTTAAAAATACTACAAACAGTCTTGCTCAATCCAATTCTAATCACACACGGCACACCGAAGTCCAACTTTGGAAACGTTGGACACTATTTATAACGTCCTTCAAACCAAGCCACTATGGCGGTTCCCTACGCTGTTTACCTTAGCGATGGGTCAAATACAATCATTATTTGCATACCAATAGCTTACCTTAGCCGTAACTTGCATAGTTCCATCTCGTTTCATTTCTGCCTTCTTTTCCGTCATAGTGAAATATTTCGCAAAATTCTTCTTTAGAAAATAAGATACGATTTCTAGTTGTC